>CAEGAE010003111.1:0-35158 GCA_903067095.1 Girardinus metallicus
AGGGTGCTGATGAAATTGGACTGAACCATTATTTATAAAAAGGAGGGATTGATATGCTGTTCTGGGGTTGAACAAAACTGGATTTGATTAAAAAGTGCGATTTTATGAATAATTCATGTATTTTTCTCATATTTCTTTTATTTAGGTTAAAGCAGACCAAACAATGTTTAAAATGGTACAAATAACTTGCAGTTACTGGTTATTTTTATTTGTTTTATATTCATTGAAAAATTAACATTGGTCAGTGGGGACCTGCTCATTTGGCTGACTTCTGCGCTTCAACAACCCATTAAATTTTTCAAAACATAATTTTTAAAATATATTTGCATGTGACATTACCAAGACACATGGATATTTCCATTTCTTGATTTTTCTCATAAAATGTTGTTTGATTTTCATCTTTGAGATCTTCATCTTAAAGATGAAGATCTTTGAGATGAACCTGTGGGATACAAAATGCACCGAATTCAGAGAATGACCTTTATATCGACAAGTATCTACTAGTACAAATTATGTTTGTCATATCAAATCCCTAAAATATTTATGACATTTTAAGATTTGGTTGGACTATAAAATCTGTTTTCCTTGTAATAATGAACTTTTATAGTCTTCCAATCCAGAATCAACATTTCAACTACTACTAGGACAACTGATGTCACATTCCCTATTCAAGTGTAATCCTGTAATTCCCTTTCCTTTACAGCTGCATTCATTCATTCGCAGGAACACTGCAGATTGCTGAGTCTGAACTATTTAGAGATCTAATTTAAGATTTTTAAAAACCTACTGATAACAAAATCCGGTTTGCCCTTGTTTTGTAGTGCTAGCACCAAACCGCTAGATGCCGCTAGCGTTATGCAAAACCGTGGATGACTTCTTTTTCCCTATTTTGTCAACCCTGCTTAACTATATATAACGGTATACTAGTTATAATATTGATTTTTAAAACTAATTATCAGGTTAGATCAGCTCAGGTTGAATTAATTAAATTAACGGGCTACATACTATTGAGTCATATTATCCCCATGTTTCACACCCTCAGTTCTAACTTAGATATATGGCTGTTTATCTTAAAAAAAGACTAAAGTTTATGACATTTATAAATAACTAAATATAAATAAATAAGGTATAAATCAGTCTGTACCTTTCAAATAAATATTGTTCTGATAACACATATGACCACCTCCTTCAATTTTTTCCAGAAACACAAACCTTTATTTTACACTTAACAGGAGCCAAAAGGCTGACATGATTTTTCTTTAAGAAACGTCAGTAAACCATATAAGACTACAAAGAAAGAAAATGTCTTAACAAAAAGACACCATTTCTTCTTGAGTCTTTTGTCTTTTACAGTTTTAAAAGAGACACCAACTGAACAGTCCAATCTACAAAAATATCTGCATGCATACCAGCCTGCTCGTGTCAAATAGTCTTTTAAGGGCGGAATGACAAATGTGAATGGAAGTGGTGTAAAGTCCACAGATCTGCACAATCCAGGAAATGATGTCAGTAGAAAGACGTGACATCACAAATAGCATAAATAAAGATGGTAAACATATCATTTTTAAGTAAGAGGGGTCAACTGTCCAGCAGGTTCTCCTCTGAGTAGTCAGTGGTGTGTTTCCAGTTCCACGATGGTCCACTCTCCCTGTGGGGATGCGGCGTCTTCCGGAGAGAAGCTGGTCACCGTGATGCTGGTGGAGGAGTCTTCCATGGGCGAGATGAGCTCCGCCCATCGTTTGAAAGTCTCCTTCTCCGGTGACAGAAAGGCCTGCCCGTCCAGGCAGTCCCGGGACAAGGACAGCGTCTGCTTGATGAGGTACTGAGCCAAGTTGAGCTCCTCGGGCACCGGGTTGATCACACCCAGGTTAGACTCGTGCTCCGACAGGAGCTGCCTGAGCAAGCTCCAGTCTCGCTCGGCAAAGTCGCTGCCGTTCTCCGCGTCCCCTTTCTGTCTCTCGCCATCCACCTGTTGTCTAACATCTCTGTCCTTATCCAAACAGCGCTCAAACGCTTCCCCCACGTCCATCTCATAAATGGGAGAGAGGACTTTGGATGGTCGGTGGTCATGTTTGCAGGTTTGATCCAGTCTGTCAAGACCATTGTCCCCTAAAAACAATTGACAATACTGCAAAATGATAAACTGAAACACTCTTCCACAGTTCTTACACTTTACAGATGACTTACTACACGCTAAGGAGAAACACAGATAACAGATTTTACCCTTAATGCAGCCGTTTCCCTTTCAAACATCATGTCACATAAGGAGAACTCAAGGTGGCAGAAGCAGTATGATTAGATAAAAAGAAATGCTATTGCTGTGAACCACAATGTACCAGATAATTGAGATCTGTGTGAAAGGGTAGACAGTCACTTTAAAGGTAATGTACAAAGGAATGTATTTCTGAATGCATCTCTTTATCCAACTCGTAAAGCAAAAGAAGTCATGCATTGCCAGCACCAGCGAACTTTGCATTTTTCTGAGAGTTAACACTGATACGTCCTGAGGTTTGTGCACAGGTCTCTTAACAGCCAGAGCTAAAGAACAAATACCGTCACAAAAATGCAACTGCAAGCTGAAGACACAAAAATGTCATGCTGCCATGTTTTTTTTTTCTTTTAACATGTCTTCTTGTTTTGAACATTCACAATATGGCAAATGAATCAACTCGTTAGGTGATGCTGAAAACAACATATTTCACTTTTGCCTTGGGATCGTACTGCAATAATGGTGCGGCAGGAGCACTTTTTGGGAATGTGGTTGGGAAAAACCAGAGACATGGCAGGACTATAACAGCTGCTCTAGACACACATTACGTACTTTAAACTGGCTACTCACGTGAAATTAAATGTACTCAACAGCAAAACACTTTTCATAAGCATTATACATCTATGTCTCTACACACACATCTACTGGGGATGACTGGAGATAATGTACAAAAAAAAGACATAAAAGGATGGCACAAGTGAAATACAAACTAAAGTGATTACATCATGCATGTGTGCCATGCAAAATAATAATAATAAAAAAACAAACTACAAAGCAACAAAAACAAACAAAAAAAACCTTGGGAATGGGTATTTCCCTTAACAGAAAAAGGGACAGCAAAGTGATGCAAACCAAAGGTTCCTCCCAAAAAAATATTTTCTGAGAAGCAGTGGCAATATGGTGTCTTTTTTTTTTTTTTTTTTCATACAATCATTTTTAGGCAGCGGGACTTTTGGGATTGGAAGTCAATCTCACAAAAATCTGCTCTACAGTTGTAAAGGTGCTACATACAGTATTTTAAAATCAACAAATCACCAAAAACAAATTACAGTTTTTGGTGTTATAAAACTGTAAACAAAATTTATAGTAATAAGCCAGACTTTGGTTAATGTTTCACCCTACAAACCTGGAGTTGTGTGGTTTGATGGTGGAAAAAAAGTGCGTAATTCAAAAAAAAAAGAATTTATCCATTTGCGGATTTTTTTTGATAAATTTGTGTTTTCCTAATAATAAATTTACTTATTATGTTGATGTTTCTGGAAAGAGAAGGAAAAGAAAAAAAAACTGCATTAACTTCTGTAGCGCCTTGCTGTGCATGCTGATATGTTGAAAAACAAGTTATTCTGGTCCAGATTGTGGACTTCTGGGACTATGGAGAACATCAAGTCATGTCACATCTTTAAAGTGTGTGTCATTTTTAACAGCATCCTGTTCAGAAGAGTGAGTGTGTATTGGGATCAAAGGTGTGGAATTGACTGTTCTGAGCATATTTCACTTTTGTTGTGATGTCACACATTTTAGTTGTTTTTTTTTATATTTAAGCATCAACTAAATGCTTAGAAATAAAATTTTAGTGGTAAGATAAAATTTATCTTACCATTGGGTAAGATGAATAAATTTACCCAATGGTAAATTTACCTTACCGTTGGCTTTTATCAATTACCCAAACTGATCAAAATGCAGAGCAAACCATAAGTTACATTTTCCGTGGAAAGCCCCCTACATACAGAGGTGAATGACTTTTCATCAGCACAGACATAGCCATCTTCGTAATGTTGCATATCATTTGATATTATTGTGTGTTTTGCAACATTTGAGTAGCGTCAAGTTAAATGTGCGTTATACATGTGCAAGAGTTGTTGTATTCAAATGTTGTGACAGCTTGGCTTATGCAGCGATCAAACTGTCAAATGTGTAGTGGAGTAATGTCGGAACGTGTTTTGATGCGTTGGCTGAATGCAATCAGAAATCTTTACACATAAAAAATACATCTTCATATGTTTTGGATTAATTGTGACCTGAATATTATCTATTTTCAAGTGTATTTTGTATGGAAGTCGCACTTTTCCTTAATATAAAAAGTATTTTGTGAACAGTGTTGCTCAGACTTGATTTGATCTTATGAACTAATGACAATAAAGGAAATGTAGTTACACTGGTTCATAGCAAGTGCAGTTTATGAGGTTACAGTGGCGTGAGCAAAAAAAAAAGTCAGTCGTGATTCCTTTAGTGTTGACATACTGATTCCAAAATGCTATAAGGAGCACCACAGCCTACGACAATCTATAGCTTAAAAGGTAAGATTTTTCTTCTGTTTAACAGGAATGACAAAGAGAATATTTTTATCTTTATGTACATCAAAGTTAATTGGTTGAGCTATGTCACAGGCCTCGTCACTCGTCACAAGGCAGCCTCTTTTTTTTTTTTTAAACATATGCATTTCTCTTATCAGTGCGGTTAAGTTTCAGTCATTTACCACTGCCTAAATGCTTTTAAAAGAGCTAAACTTTTAAAAGTTTATCTCTTTTAAAATGCAGAGATTTGGTAAATTGGTTTTATGACACCAAAAATCCAGCTTTAAATGGATATTGATGTGGCTCTGCAATGGCTGGATCTGAATGAAGGCAAGATTTGAGCAATGAAAACATGAAGTGCATTTATAATTTGGAGTTTGAATAAGTTACTTCACTATTAAGTTAATTTATATTCTTCTTTTCTATACTAGATAAGGTACATGTTGAAAGGAAGTCTGGGAATCGGAGCTAAGGAGAATTAATCTTGCAAGGACAAATTTGGTGACTACGGAAATTTGTCTGGATTTGGGGTCTACAATGGGGCCGTAGATCATACATTACCTGATGGAGATTGTGCAGCTTGCACAGCAGAGCCCCCTGTCAGTTGAGGTTCATTTAAGTCTAGATGTAAATCTGCTTTCTTGCTCTCTGAGGTATTGGGGAGACCCTTGTTATTCCCTCCATTGTACTGTTCAGTTTGGCGCAGATCCAGGTGGCATGGGCGCTCCTGAGGAGGCACCTCCTTAGTGTCAGAGTCCAGAACCTTATCCGATATAACATGATTGCTCTCTTCTTTGGCTGGTTCTTGGATTTCTGTGAGGAATACAGACTCCTCTTTCCCATCTATGTTGAGCTTCATGGCAGTGGTTTCGGGATCGAGCGGCGGGGTGTTCCGTTTATGACCTGAAGGACACGTAGTGGAGTCGCACTCGAAAACATCGCAGGGAGTGAAAGCTTCATCCGTTTGCTGAGGTGGAGTCTGGGCACCTCCTTCCTCTGAACCTAGCTCCTCACACTCATCAACAGACAGCAGCACTGACCGGCGGAAGGTAGAGGTGGACTGGTAGTCCGGTTGATCGTTGTTCTCCTGGTCTGGGCAGTCATCATCAAAAGCCAGGTTAACGATGCCCTGGAAGTGTGAGGAAGGTTCTGTTGTTGGCAGTGATCCATCACCTGGAATAACTTCGACTTCGGACCTCTCATCTTCCGTTTCCTCCTCTTCCTCATCGTCATCTTCTTCATCTTCTTCTTCCTCGGAATAGTTGGGAACACCTTTCATGCTCTCATTGGTTCTGACCTCTGTGTGCTCTACCGGAACCTCCTCTCTTTGCAACCAAGAACGTGGACGTTGTTTAGCTCCCTCCTCTTCACTGGTGGTCTCGGCCTCTCTGCCACGCAAACGCACCTCTACCCTCAAGCCAGCACCGCCTTCGTACATCTTCAACTCCTCTGGGGTACTTGTGTCACTGCTGCTGCGACCCAAGAAGTCAGAACAACGCATGGTACCACACTTGGACACCCCTCTGTCGTTGGAGCAGTCATCGTCTTGCGACCCTCCGGCGTCATAGTCCTCAGAGTGGGGCTTGATGTCATCAGATGATGTGGTATGTGTGCTGCCGCTCTCGGATTCGGGGCTGATTTGATGATTGATTCCACTCCAGGAGTCTTCTATGGGGGTGTCGGTACTTCCCATGCTGCCAGGGGTGCTGGCCGGACATTCTGTGTCTTTTGGTGAATTCAGCGATTGAAACTCGTGCTCTGGTCCACCATTTACGTTAATAGTGATTTCGGCATCTTGAAATGGCTTTGTTTTACTTTTATCCAACTGTTCACAAGCGTCTGCTTCTGCAAAGTGGACATGATGGACTTTGTTAGGTGTTGGTGTAACACTGGTCTCATCTTTGGGACTCGTTTGGATTTCTGACTCTGCTTCAGTCTTCTGTACAATGTGGTCAGTGCTCACTTCCGAAAGTAGGAATTTCTTTCCACTCTGACATACTGGATGTAAACTTTGTGCCGCAGAAGGCATAAGTTGCACGATATCCTTATGCTTCACAGTATCACCGGAGACGTCAATTGGACTCTGCTCTGATGTTTTACCATTCACTGCTTCTAATTTTTTACTTTCTGATATCTTGGATGGAGCAGGACTGGATGGTTTGGAGGTTTTTGGTGAATCTTTTTCAGCTGATGAGTCTGGGGTATTTTTTGGCTTTGATCCAGACTTGGTAGTCGAGGAGACTTTGGCTGTTTTGGCATTAGATTTAGCCGAGACTCCGTTCGCTGATACAGGTTTTACGGTCTTCTTTTTAGTATCACTGGTGACTTTATTGGTGCCTGAGGATTTGAGTCCATCCTTGCTATCTTCCTTCCTGGGAGAGGCTTGCTTTTTTGTAGAAGTTCCAAGCTTGGAGACTAAACCAAGGAAGAAAATATACCCAAAACATGAAATCACTTTTACAATAGTTTGACAGACAGCTACATTAAGGAGCTTGAACAACTCACCGTGATGGTCCAATGTAGTTCTTCCCTTGGTGTCTGGTTTTGCAGCTGCAGCAGACTTTTCTGCTGGACTAGTTCTGGTTTTAGCTGGATCTTTCACACTTGATTTATTGGTTGGGCTGGTAAAATAGATGAACAAGAAGCCAAAGGAATAATTTTACAATACACTACAAAAATAAGACATTAGGTTTAAATAAAAACACTTTCACTCCAACTTTTATTTCATGCATAAGAAAAGGAAAATTAGGAATGGCAACTGTATTTATTTTCCCTTCCTTTTTTTTTTTACAGGTAACTCTCCATCTAATTGTTAATTAGAAGGAAACAAAGCAAAACCTGTAAATATTTTCTGCTTTTAATATATGTTTGTTCTCCATGTCAGGATATAATGAAAAAAAATATCCCCATTTGGCACTAAAATTGAGAAAATATGTTGGAATGCAACTTTTTAACAATCTAAAGAGCTGTAAATATTATGCTGTTTCCAAACTATTTGGAGTCCGTCATTCAACAGTGTAGATTACTTAGAAGTGGAGAGCATTGAGGAGAGCTGCCAGTTTTTCCTGGGTTGAGGCATGTCAGCAAGTTCGAATAATCAGAAAGACTCTAATGATCAAACGATCTGCAGGCCTCCATTTGGAAGGGAAGCACAAGTTTGTGTCAGGACAATTAAAAACAGATGGGAGCAAAGTAGAGTTGTCTGGCTATAATCCAGCATCATGTTTGGTGACAACTACACAACACAATCACCTTAAGCCCCTAATACAAGGGCGTAGTTTATAAAGAACTTGTTCTTTCCCAGCTAACCCCAACCAGATTCATGTCTGTTTGCAAATCATGTGCAGTTCCTCCTCTTTTTCAGAAACCACCATAGGGATGGTAAAAGCCTGGTAAGTGATATGTTTGGCAGCAGACTGCGTTTGTTGACTGGCCTATGGAATCCGTGACAAGATTGTAGCAGTTGGCAAAGTGCGGACCTGCAAATTGATAATTCCATGGTCAGACCCTGAGGTCCAAACCTTTTTATTTATTGTGGCGGAACAGCACAAACAGCGTCAACTGGATGGGGTAACCCGCAATGAACGAAAATACAGAGATTTCAGAGAAACTGCCCCAAACCAATGTCAAAATGACATCGTCGACACACTGCCAATGGAGATACACTCAACTTGACTAGAACTGAACCAGACATTAACTGGCTAGTGTGAGACTTGACAATGGAGAAGGGGCTTTAGAGTCTAGTACCTGACTATTAGCACTGTATTTGGCTTATTTTGTCCAACACTTAGGCTTAGTCTAAACTGGGTCATGTGAGAAGACAAAGTTCCAAAATACGACAGTAAGTTAAGCAACTGATTGACAAGAAAATAGAGCAATGGCCCAATCCAACTCACATAGTCAGGCAAAATGCATTGGCTCATAATTAGTTAAGCTATGAATTATCCAAGATCTACAAACCTTATTGAACTAAAGACAGATTTTTTTAAAAGACAGAGGCCAAAATCCCTCCACAGCATTATGAAAAACTCAGATAAAAGGTAGACAGTTACTTCAAGTTAGAAATGCGGAAGGCGAGTTCAACTTTGGTTCAAAGCAATCAAAACGTTTTCCGTTCCAGCCCCATTTAATCATCAATAAAATGACGGCTAGTGAAAAATATTTTTGTATCCGACGTATCAACCTGAGGACCAGCCTGAAAGATGGTGCACTTAACTGTTAACTTTGCATAGTCTAATGCAGGATGTTTCCTTTTAGTGTTTAAGAAAAAAACAAAAAACAGGATTTTAGCCACCACAGCTTTCTGAATGACTGCCCAGTGATGCTAAATTTGAAATGGATATTTTTAACATCTCTGAAGAGGAAACAAGAGGCTGGTCACAGCACACTGCACAGCTGTTTTTATCCTCCTGAGAACAACTTGATCCACACACACGAAAAGAAAACAAAAACTCTCAACACTGATTTAGCTTGTGTCACTCTGCGCTATTGTCATTTTGTACTTGTCAAGTTTTGGTCTGTTCATAACTAATATTTCCTTTTGGCAAAACAGACCATGGTTCCTACCTGCCTTGAACATTTTTTTTCTGCTTGTAGGCCACAATAAGGAACTATACTTCAATAACAAAAATATTCTCGCAGGAGGAGGTTATCTGTTTCCTTTCAGAAATCCTACTAATAATTCATATAAAACTCCAGCCTTTCCAGACTTCACCTTCCAGAGTTCTCAGGCCTTTTAATGGCGATTTTAAAATATGAAATGCAAAAGTTCTTTATGAATATATGGCAACTATCTCTGCAGCTGCCAGCAAAAAAAAGAAAGAGAGAGAAAGAAAAAAAAAGAAACAAACTTGTCTATAGTTGAAAACAGAGAAATCTAATTTACTGACCGATAAAAAAAACCCTATAATTTGTTTCAATCAGTGGTCATAATGGTTCGAACGGGGATCTGAATCGCAGTCAATAAATACAGAGAGTAATAACAATTCTCTAGATTTGAGAACTGTTATGATTACTCGTCTCTATAGTTTATCAAAACACTCAAACCATAGAAGACAAGGGAATTCATTTTTTTTTGTTTTCAGCTATGAAATGAAAGGAAGCTGGACTCAGGAACTCTCACCTGCTGGTCCTTGCTGTGTCGGACCTCTGAGGCTGTTTGGTCAGAGGCGACTTGTTCACTGCTTTGGCCTGTGGCTTGGACTTTGTACCTAGAAAGCAGGACATGAAACACATGAACAGCTGTTAGAAATGCACTGTGCATCAAACGATCTTATTAAAGAAAACAAGAATTATCATTAACATGTTATGAGAATGAGATGTTCTGGGATTGTGGGAACTCAAGAAAACAAAACTATTTTTGTACATATATCTCTTTTGTACAGATGTGCAATGAAAAATTATAACAGTAATTTGGTTCTGTGGTCTTATTAAAAATATGTGTCAACTAAGCCAGAGTTACAATGGAGTATTAGGGCCATACCAAGAAAAAAAGAATAAAAACAATAAAATAAAATTATGATAACAAAGTCATACAATTACATGAATAAAGTCATAATAGTAACATCTCTGAAGAGGAAACAAGAGGAATAAAGTTGAATTAATATGAAAATAAAGTTGCATTATTCTGAGGATAAAGTCATAGTAATACCAGATTAATGTCATAATATTATGAAAATAAAGTTGAAATAATACGAGAATAAAGTCATAATACTTTGAGAATAAAGTCATGATATTGCGTGACTAAAGTCGTAATATTATAACTTTGTTCTCGTAATTTCATTTTTGTTTATTTTCTCAGCTCGGCCCTAATACTCCGTCCTACAGACTGGTCAGCTGTTAGATCAAACATTTTGGAGACAGAGTCAAACAGCTGAATGAACAGCCTTCCACGGTGGTGATTGTATATTTGTACCAGCAGGACTGGACAGGACAGTTGGCCGTCCAGCTCCAGCTCCCTCATTAAAGAGCTCAGTGGTCTTACCCTCCCCCCCACCCCCCTGTGTGACAGCTGTGGAAGGCTGCAACCTCTGCTGCCACCAGCAGACTGACAAAGAGAGCTGTATGTTGCTTTGTTTCTGGACAAATCAGCGTTCAGACATGAAATAAGCTCCTTCCTCCGAAGCTCCCTCCCAGAGACGGCACAGTATTGATTACACTAATTAAACCGATGTTCCTTTCTAATTCCGCCTACAGTTTTATCTCTGGAGGCGACTCAACAACCATTCAGCTTCAGCTGCTGTTCTACCGCTAGAGAATAATGAATCTTGGTGATGCCGATGAAACGTAAAGAAGTCAATAAAAGAGTGTAAACCTGGAATGGAGTGGCTGTTGTGCAGACTGCTGGCACAGTTTTCTGGCAAGGTAGTGGCTGATGTGGATGAAGCACCGGGATGTGCTTGGGTAGTGACGGCGCCGGCGGACTTGTCGGCCTTTCCCGCCGAACCCTTCTGGGCCTTAGCTACAGCCGCCTGGGTTGTGGAAGTGCAGCTGGGGGGGGATGTTTTAGGCCTCGCGCCTGGGTTCGGCTTCTTTTCTTGCTCTTTTGGCTCATGGGAGGTTCTCGAGCCATTTGCCCCGGCCACATCCCGCTTTGCCCCAGCGGCTGCAGTGCCATTGACAACCGCTGCGCTGGCTGACGCTGTTTTCACCTTTGCCTTGTCTTGTTTCTTTGCGTTCTTTGCTTTAGAGTTTTGGCTTTCTCCCGGCTTGCTCTCCGTGCCGAGACCATCGGATTTCATGGCTGACGCGGCGCTGCGGAGGTCTGGGTTTCTGTTTTGCGGCGCCCGGTTTGTCCTGTGAACCGGAGAGCTCTCAGACTGAGATGTGGGGCATTTTACAGCCTTTGACTGCAGGATAAAAATAAACAAGAGTCATGTAACTGTATTACTGCACTAGGTCAATCAGCAGGGAATAAAAATACAAAAAATCATCAGTAAAGGGATAGTGGATAAAATTAGACCATCGTGTTACATTGATGTCTAATCTCAGATCTACTCTGGGTCTTTCAAAAGGCGGCTTTCTATTTTGGCACACAGAACTTGACTTTCTACATGAACTGAGGGACATGCAGTGCTTTTAGCCTCTAATTTATGATGTCTTAGGGTTTAGACAACACATCAGTTACATCCCATAAATCTGTTCACTTTCCATTTCTAGCTTTTACTATGGGGGCATCTGACACACTGTGACTAAAGGATGGCCACTAAACTTACCCTTTAAGTTTGCATAATTAACTTTGGCAAAATTCTTGCAATGACAAAATTAGAGATGCACCAAGAAAACAACTGGTAACTGCAATCAGACAATATTACATTTTCCTGCTCTGCTCGTAGATCAACTATGACAACGCCTTGTCATAGTTTCTTAAAAACTCCTGCCCTTCCTGAAATTCCGTCTTCAGGAAATCATCACAACATGGCTCCTCTATTAAGCCTTTAATAATGTTTTTACCAGCGTTTCACTGATAAGTAGCACCTATACTGACATCAGCACTTGAGCAGTTCCGCCAGGTGTTGCTAATTGCTGCTGGCTAGTCTAAAGGAGCCGCAGAGGAGTGCTGCTCTGTGAGGCAGAAGCTCAAAAGTTTCTAAACTCCAGCTCTAAGGAGGAGCTGTGTCTCGGAGGCGGGGCTGAGGTCCAACCAGGTGTTTTGCATAGCTGAATGGTTACCGTGGAGATTAAAGGATTCCTCAAAAATGAATGAAAGAATCAAAGCAACACTCCAGGAATGTTTTTGATAAAGGAATAAGATTATATCATGATGTAGAGCTCAAAACTGTTGATTTTTATATAAAAACTGTTGATTTTTATATAACACTGTCCCTTTAAGGCTTCTATATAATTACAGTAAAAGCATAAAATCGTAGGTTTTTCTGTCTTTGAAACAACTATTATATGGAAGGACCTATAAAACTAACTATCAGGGGTTGAGACATGCCTCTACATGTTGAGGTGTGCAAAAACAAGAAAAAAAGTTGGTGAGCAATTAGCTGTTTTGCCCAGTTAAATAACTAATTAACTAGGTTTCATTTCTATAGATACTTGTGCCCCTCAACCTGAAGAGCTTCACTGAAGTGATAGACTCGGGCAGTTCTTTGAAAAAAAAAAGAAAAAAATGCTTGCATTATTTTCATTAAAAAGAAATTTTCAATTTAAGCAAAATGAAATGTTACTTGTATCTGATCCAAACAGATGAATGATCGTTACCTGTGAGCTGGTGAACACTGGCTTTTTACCGAGTCTTCGATTGTCTCCTTTATCAATAGCCTCTGGAAGAAGGCGGAGAAAAAAAAAAGTCAAAAATGAGTTTTACCAAAAATATAACATTAACACAATATAACAACAATAATACAACATTATTTCATTCACATATTCACTGATTTTACATGAAAGCAAACATAGTCTAATCTAAAACACCCGGCTAAGAACTGTAGGAACACTGGGCCATACACTGATACCAGTCATATCAATTATTCATGCATCCTATTTCCAAATATTATTAGATCAACATGAATGAAGCGGGTTGGTAATTGCATTTGTGAAAGCTTTTAAATGTATGCAGAGCCACAACAGCAGCAGGCTAAGCTTCATCCTGTTAAAAACAAGCATGGCGCATCTGGTCCATTTACCATGTTGATGTGCATTCATAAGCCAGCAAGCCAAAACTGCCACCATGTCTCATAAAAGCTCTGGCTGGATATTAAATGGGTTAGCAGTCAGCATGCGGCTGTAATATAAGAAGGTGGAGCAGAGAGGACTTTGGAGGATTTTTATGTAAGCAGAGCCACTGGCTTTAGTAGAACACAGCAAATGAAAAGCATACACAGAGCCAGAATTTCAGTCTTTACCTGCTAATATCCTCTCCTTGTGTTTGGGTGAGAGTGCCTCCCATCCCGGCGTGTGGCGAGCCGCATAAGAGGTCTGAAGCAGGAAGGTCCAGAGGCGCCCGCGTAGCGTGCCGATCTCCTGCCTGAACGGCTGGCGGTGACACAGAGGAGACAAGCAAGAAGAATGGAAAGGGTGCGCTGCAGCGCGGGCGAATCAGCAGCTGCTTCAAGAATGTTTCACCATGGCAACAAATACCCTTGCCTCCTCCCTTTTCCCTCTCCCTCTCCCTCTCTCTCTCTGCCCCTCCCTTGCCCTCTGCCTCTGTGGCTGAGCTCTCCTAAACAGAATCTGGGACCTCATGAGCCGATGTCCATATTCCTGTTTTCACACCTGCTTATAAACATGGAGCTGGAGGACAAACGGGAGCCAACGCTGCTCTCTGCTGTCACAAATCTCACCAACAACACACTGCCTTCGACATTAGACGCACAGGGCTAGATTAGTGAGGCAGCCGGCATACGTCACAGCGTCCCTCAGCCTAATCCATCCTGCTCTACTGTACACGGCTTGAACTCCTGCAGCCAGGTCACTTTGTCATGAGAGCCACCTCACAAGCTTAGCTCTCGTCTTTACGTTGCTTTGCAGATAGTTTCTCTTGCTGGTTAACAGAAATCGGAGCACCTGAATCTCAATCTGAGGCTGTATGCCGTCATTGAATTCTGGAGACCAAAGAATAAAATCGGGTATCATCCATTCTGCTGGAAGACTTTGTCAAACAGCAGAATGGATATAGCAGTAAAAGATTGGTATAGCAGTAAAAGATAACTAAATGATGCTGTCTGAGAGTTTGATTTCCTATAATTAATAACATCAGCGAAGGTCTGATTTTCAGACCATTGCTGATGAGATGTGATTTTATGCGAGTACCCATTGGCAATAAAAATGCCTTTTTTAATGACAAACAAAAAATTTTTGTTTAACGTCCTCCACATTAAACTAAACATGTGACATTATAATGACATAAATAAAGTAGTAATATATTGTGGAAGCGGGGTCTGAAAATCATTGTCGATCCAAAACATAAACATACGTTTGTTGGTTTGCGTATCAAAAGAAAAGCACGCAGTTTCCAAATATTTATTTTTGTGGACTAGAAAACAAAATGTGTCTATTCACAGCAGCAAGAACAGGATTTGGGTTACTTTTTAAAAACTCTATATTTTGCCAATTTTAATAAATCAATTAAGTGCAGAATTTTGTTTCCCTCAGGACTGAGACAAATTTATACTAGTCTTAAATTAATAGCCAAAAAAAATAAAAAATCTGTCCAGTGGCTGAAGATGCCACACTTTGGACAGCTTTGACTGACTTTCAAAATAAAATCACTGCAGGATCAAAAACATTCATGCTACTAAAAACTGTTGTAAAATCTTCTGTATTATGTAGGTAACCATATAATGTATCACGTATTGTCTATTCTGGATTTGTATTTATATAATTTTACAAACTATTAAAGTAAAACCTTCAAATTTAATAAAGTCGTGCTTTCTTTTAACAAACATATGTTCAATCAACGACAATCCAACTAAGAATAAGGATTAGTTTACCTCCTCTTGTTTTTGATGTTCCAGGTGAAAATCTCCATCAAAGTTATCTTCACACAGAGAGTGGACAGCAGTGAACAGATCGCAGCAGTTGTCCACAGCTACGCCCTCCCTCACCGCCAAGCACAGCTTCTTCAGCAGCGTCGGCTCTCTGGTAAACTCCTCCCTCTGCAAGTCAGTGTCACACCAAGAAGAAAACAGATGCAGTGTAAAAGTCCTCACATTTCTTAAGAGTTTTCACATTTTGTCACATTAATCCACTAATTTTAGGTTTCTGGTGAGGAAATGGCGTCATGAGGAAGTTCTAAAACATTATTCCAAAATGTAAAACTTTGAATTTAAACAGCACAGATCGATCAATCATGTAAAAAAAAAACAAAAGGCCCGGCTGACATGTCAGTTGCTAGTTGGGAACTGAATTTTTACTGCAGCTCTGAGAAAGAGCTACACACTCATCCAAAAGGTAACACAATTCAAGATAAAGCGTGTTGTGTAGGCTAATTAGTAATATCGCCAGACTGCGGTGTGAATTTTAAAGGTCAAACTGGTGACTGTTTGGCATTTTGGTTGAACAGAGTTTATTTCACCCTGTAAGAACTTGACTCAAGCAGGTTACAGGAAGCTGAAGCTGTTGTTTACTTCTGCTTCCTGCCTTCTGACTGGCTGAGTTGAATAAATTAAATACAAGCGGATTTGAGTGCAGCGAAGTCGGCTTTTCAGGAAAAGCTTCTGGATAAAACGTGGTTCTACTTATTATAAAAGCACGGCTGTAAAAACATGAATATTTTTGTGCCGTACTTGACATTGTAAACTGTGAGGAAATAATTTTATCCTGATTAAAAATAAATAGCTTAAAAAACAAATATGAATCATTCTTGAACTGCAGTTGGCAGCACAAATGTTCCCTGGGCCGTACGGTGAGCACTCCTGGTTTAAAAGGTGTGGAGCTGTTATTACCCTGCGGAGGTCGTGGAAGGCCTGAGTGTGGATCACCCTGGGGAGGTGCTGGACTATGAAGTGCAGGCTCTCTTCCTGGAGCTCCACGGCCATGGCCCTCACATGCTGGGCCCACTTCACCTCCGGGAGGCTGCCAATCAGCTGCTCCGTGCCACAGAGCAGCGCCACGGCATTCCGTACAGTCTGAAGGAAAACATCTATCAGCTAAAGGAAAAACTCTCTAAGGACAACAAACAACAGATGAGGTGAACTGAACAGCACCAGATGATAAAAAATAAATAAATAAATAAAATTTATTTACTCCTGCCCAACCCCCTGCTGATCAGAGGAGGGAATCCCCTCATAGTACATGCTGTACTGTCAGCATGTACCAAGTCCGAACTACAGCGGGTCAGTCTTGATTCACAGACTAAAGACTCAGCCACCAATTATAGGCCACAGATCAATCTTCATCCAAATCCTGAATTAGGCCGATGTTAATAACAGAGAATTGAATAAAGCTCATCTCTAATCAGATCATCGTGCTTTTTCCTTCCTGTTGAAATGGACAAGTGCTCTGTTTGGTGATATTTGGGCTTGAAAAGAGCAGAGCAGATGACTGTGGGAGGAGTCCACTCACCATTGTGTCTGTTACGGCCGTGATGCAGGCACGCTGCAGCTCTGGGGACAGGAGGGAGAAGTTCCTCTCACACCAGGCTTTCACAAAATGTTCTGCTACCCACCTGAAAACGCAGAGTGGACGCAATTAAAAAGCATTTTCTGATCATTCTCACAATGAAAAAAAAGAAGAAGTAAATTAGCCTAGAAACATTCTAAAACGTAAAAGTATTTATGTAAATTGAATTATATGACTGTTAAAAATATTAAAGCCAGATTAGAATAAAAGAAAAACATTCAAATTTAGGCTTGTAGACAAGCTGTGCTTCTCATTTAAGCAGATTGCCGCGGAACATTGTCCTCGTCTCTTGGTCGCTTAATAAGAGAAGCATGAACCCGAAGCCTGGTTACCTAGCAACAAGATAGTGACAAAAAAGGTCTGAAAGAAGTCAATCAGCTGTAACCAGGAGTGTCAAGAATGACCCAGTGATAAATAACTGTAATTTTTCTAAATGTTTCCATATAACATACAACCATGTCGGAATATTAGCATTCAACGTGAATTATATTCCATTTTGTATCATTATATAGCATTCAGAATGTGATAGTATTATTTTCTCATTAACAGTTGCTACTTGGTGCTGAATGCAAACTTGCCTCCTACAGAGCATGTGGAGGTTTTGGAGCTCTAAGGCGTGTGTGAGCGACAGGCACTCTAGAACCGTTCTCTGAACGCCGTCAACTGGCTGCTGGAAATGGAAAAAAAAAAAAAAAAAAAAAGTAAATATGCTTGTTTATGAAGAAAAACAAGTTGATCTGTGAAAATATAACAGTGTGTTTCAGTCAAGTTCACCCAAATCTGAATCCTAAAGTTTAAGAAAAGATTTTAAAACCCAAAAAAACCAAAAGAAAACTAGAAGTGGATGTGTAACATGTTCGCCCCAAACCAACATATTTAGTAAGTAAAGCACTAAAATATAACAGAGCCACATTATAAATTCACTTGGAATTTTTACAGCAGAATAAGTGCATACACTGGTGAAGCGCTGCTGGTAGGCAAAATTTCATAGCCTATTATATTTAATGTGCCATCCATTCCAACTCATCCTGCCAACAATATAATGTCTTTGACTGGTTTTATGGACTTTTACTGTCCTTTACATCGACTCCTGATCAAGATGGTCAACAGAAAAGAAATGAAGCAAAAAAAATAGGTGGGTCAATCAGAGTTGACAACAGTTTAGTAATTTGATGTTTGTAAATTAAATGACTGAGAATTTCTAACTTTTATTCAGAATAAAAGAAAAAAAAAACCTTAATGTTAGCAGACTGCCTTTGGTAACACACAGATGCTTCTCTAACCTTGGGGAAGAAGCGGCAGTAGTCTCGAGTAAAAATCATCTCCACCAAGTCTTTGAGCCCCTCCAAACCCAACATGTCTGCAGCTATGGTAACTTGACTGTGTGGGAGAGAGATTGCATTCAGGTTAGCCTGTTTTCTCATCGTGTGCAGTGATTTCTGAACCCCATACTCAGACACACGGTACCTGGCGTTGGCTCCGCTGGGCAAATCCATGACAGCCCCATACATAAACTGGAGCAAGATTTCCATCTCATCCGGTCCCAAGCTGGAAAGGTTGACATCAATAAACATTTAAAAAAACTGGAAAAACCTTTGTTCAATCACCGTTTGATTCAAATTCAGCGAATCAAACTGAGTCACCATTTCATTAGGTCCAATATGCATTGGACCTAATTACATAGGTCCAATGCAATTATTTGCACTGGACCTATGTCAGATGCAAAAAAGCTAATAAGCTAACAAGGGTATATTAGCGGCTAGCAACCGGTAGAGTCAACCGTCTCCAATCACAAAATGCAATGAAAATGTCGGCACGAAACTCAAACTTTTGCCAGACAGAAAAGTTCTGCAAGAAAAGTCCTCTCTATGTAATAAACAAATCTTGTTTATTACATAGAATAAACAAGACTAGATAGTCCTGCGACAACAAAATTTTAGACGCATTTAAGGCCAACATTTTTTTTTTTAAAGAATGTAAGACATTTTCAAGCCTGGATTTTAGATACATAAATTTAAGAGTTTTTAAAATCGCACAGACACCCTCAGTTCAGATGTGTCAATTGAATTTTAATATCACGGTTGGTCAAGAGAAGGGAACTAAGAGTTCCACTCATTATTTTGTACACCATGGCAAAATAAAGATAGTCATCAATAATTTTGTTTTTGACTTTGTTAAAGTTTGTACACTTCAGCAAGCAAGTTGTTGCACCTTTTTAAATATAGTTTCCAATAACAGGATGCTGAATACTATAGAGAAAATGTTGTGGTTATATGTGGACAAACTTGCATTTACATCACAAAAACAGTTCTGTTAAGAGCTGCTTAAACATCACCCTGACTCCTGTAAATACAATCAAACATTATCCAACACTTAATGCACGAGACCGCAGCCTGAGGGTGAAGGAAAAGGCTTCCCCAGCAAATCAACACAGTCACTCTCCAATCTGACAGCCGTGTCTTCCTCTGTTACCCTCAGATCAGCGATGCACGGACGGATGACACTTTACGTCAAAGAGGAGGAAAAAAAAAAAAGAAACAAAGTGTGGAGGCAGAGATGGTGTGGGTGTTAACAGTGGCTCCTCAGCATCTTTGGAAGGCTAGACATTTATGCATCTCAAACAAGAACCTTTGTTGGTAGAAATCCAAACACCATCAAACACCTTATTAGTAGCATACTACAAGTACTTGAGTTTGCAAGGTAAAACGCTGAGATTTGAGGTGAGGAGAAGCCTTACCCATGCAGAGTGATGCATTGTCTGGAGCTCTCCATCCAACTCCCACTGAGCATAGCACGGAAGTACTGAGAACGTGCACACAGGATCGCCCTAGAAAGCCAATGAAGCAGAATTTTTTCTTAAAGCACATGCCATATGCTTAGATTGGTTTATTTCTGTTCTATAATTCATTTTACTTACATGCTTTATTAAAGATGGTGTTTGAAACTTTTTGCATATGTACTCCCAATTACCTGCACCATCGTATCATCCTCATACTGCTTTAGTAAAGGACTGAAATATCTATTGAATGAAGTTTAGTCAAGGGACAGAGAGAACTTTAGCTCTGCTGCCATGGCAATCACAGCTGCAGAGCAACCAGAGCGTGGCCCGGCTTCTCTGTGACGAGCACAGGAGTCAAGAGAAAACCGTCTCCATGGTTACTAGTTGCAACTTCTACCTTTGAATCACTGAATGACCACCCACTGTTGAGTGGGGCAGCACATGCTGCACCTCTGCTGCTGTACATGTTACATAATGTAGAAAGGGCACAGTCAACATAACATAACACAGTCAACATGACCCAGTCAACATAAGGCTGCAACATGACACCATAATGTACAGGTGTACAGTAGCCCTTAATACAGCACCACCTACTGGATAAAGGTATTATATTGTGAAATTTCTATTCACTTATTGATGCTCTGCATTTTTAAGAGAAAATCTGCAATAACACTGCGGATATACCTCTTACACTCAATCATGAATAGCCTCACCTGCTAGGCAATGTAGAATACAACGTTTTGTATGTGCTTGGAATATGCAAATACGTCAAAATTGATAAAAGTTTTCTAGTTTGTTCATATTTACCATAACCTCCAAATACAGAGCCCTGCCAAAGCACTCACAACTCTTGATTTTTTTATGCTGGTAGAGTAACACCCAATTAGACTTACAGCTGGAAACAAAGGTTAAATGTTAGTCACAAGGCTAATGATTGCCCATATGCTTCTGACATAAATAGAACTAAACTTAGCATTTTTGCTAATTTTAGCTTTTGCATTGCTTGTTTGCATACTAGATGGAGTATATTACTGGAGGTCAACATGCTATTGATAGCTCATATGTTACTGACAGCTTTTTAGCTAACTCTGGACATTTTCATGACGTGGAACAAAGAGACTCTTTAGTTTTAAGCTGTTTAAGCTTTGATGCTCAAACTTGAGGCCCACAGAACCGAAGCCAGCATCAGAACCCCTCATTTGAGACTGAATATGCTCACTGAGAAAGGTTGCTTTTAAATTTCTTCAGAAATGTTCTAGATTCCCTTCCCACTTCTATTCAACTATTCACTAGTTCTAATAGTGGAGGTTTGTCTTCTGAGAATACCATCAAACTGTATGAATATTAAAGGCTTCAAGTTCTGTATATTTTGTAAATTAATAACCGAGTTCAAAACACAATTTGATATTACTTATTTAGTGATAAATTCATTTCAACAAAAACTTTAAGAAGCAATTTGGGATCTAAAAGGTCTCCTCTACTCAACAAAGCCGTAAAATTTCCCATCATTAGAAAAGATTCAGGGTGTATGAACACTTTTCATAGAAACTGTAGTTTAGTGGATAGCTACTAAAGTAGCTCTACCTGTGGCAGGAGAAGACCTGCTCAGCCACCTGGATGGTGATGTCGCACTGTTCTCCCCTTTTGTACAGATCCAGCAAGTCAGCACTGAGGCCTGAGGCTGGCTCAAGAACAAACGCACCTGGACAGAAGCAGAGATTAATAATACGGAAGGACCAAAACATCTTACGTGAACTTTAATCTGCTCTGGATACATTATGTCACTGATAAAACAACGTAAACTAAGGGAATAAAGACAAGGCACGGTCTAAATCTGCAGTCATCTAAAGCAGGAACTTCTTGTAATTAGCAGGAACAGCAGCAAAGGCCCAAACGGGATTAGCTCTTAAGTAGATTATGACTAAGAAAACATAATGTGAGGAAAGTGGATAGAGGTGGGCAGCTTAATGGTCACATGATCCAGAATAAACCTTCCACGTGTTGATCTGTTTACCTGAGTCAGTGGAACTGTGAGGATCTGCTTTGTCTGCAGCGCTGCTCTCTGCGTCGCGGTTTGCTTTAGCCGTTCGCATGCTCTGCTCTGCTGTGTACACTTGCCTGTGGGTAAGACTCTGAAAGTTAATTAAAACGGAACCTTTTGTGCGTTTCCAAGCTACAATATTATCTGACACAAAGTGACTTCTGTCACCACAGGACTGAGTAGTATTTTCACCCTGTGGGCAGAGACGTTTATCTTAATCAGTGACATAAACCTTCTCAAAAACAATGTATATTCTGTATTTTGCCTGGTATACTACCTTGACCACATGGGAACTGAGAGGCAGTGTTGTACTCATTTCCCTAATTAGCTAACATCTGTTTTTCTAAAATGCATTTAACTCACAACAAAAGATACAGTCCTCTTTTAGCTCAAGTAGGCACATAGCTCAGGCAGAAAAGGGTTGAGGTTGGAAATGAATCACTGCCCCTGGTGGAGAAAACTAAGTATTACACTTCCTGTTATCGCAGATGAGCAGCAGCTTCTCTGCATTAAAGGAAGTCGGTTGATGTGGGAGATATTACAGTGCATGTAAAAAGCTTTTATGTTCATCAGTAGTATGAACGTCATAGCAATAACGAGTTTTAAAGATACATGTCAACCACATTTTATTTCAGGATGGAACATGTCTACAACCACCAGTCTTAGTGATGCTTCAAAACAAGAACTGGGTGAAAAGGTTTGAACATAAGCTAAAAATTATACATAGATTCTCACTAATATTTAGAGAAATGTTCATCGGGGAGTTGCAGAGAAGCCATCAATAAGCGTTAGGCAGGATTCTGATCGGATATTTATCGCTAATGCAAGAGGTCGATTCATTTAGCTCTGAAGAATGATCCATACTTTTCCAACATCACTCAGGTCAGGGTGGCTGTTACTCTGCTTTAACCTTTCCAAAGCCAGTTTGAAGGTGTGTTTGGGATCCTGTTGGAACATCCTGTTATATTCAAGTTTAAATCGTCTAGACGCAGAGTTGAGGTGAAACTGAAGAATATACATGTAGTCTATTTTGTCCAATCCACAGGAACCACTGGGACTGAAGCAGTTCAGAGCTTGGCTGTCCCGGCAGGACAAGGATCATAAAAATTTTTTATAACTCTTTTGGAAAGCATCATTAAGCTTCTGGAATTGTTCAAATCTCAACTCTAATAAAATGAAATGGACTGTGCACATTAGCCAGCTCTCTCCAAAGAAACCCACCAAGTTCAATGAAGCTGGATCAGATTAAAACTTCAGAAAGAAACTCACTTTCCTAAATGAAATAATTATACTTTTATATTCATCATTCTGAAGAAGGCCCTATTCTCAGCCTTCATCTCTTCAGCTGGCAGCAGTTATGAGTCGGCATTCAGTGCAAACGGCATCAAAAGTTCACATGTGAGTATGAGCGTTTTGGCTTTCGTTTTAAAAACCAGTCCTAATGTGATGTAGGAGCCCATGACTGCTGTACGAATCTGTGTCTCTGCTTCCCCAGCAGCAGCTGCTTCTTAAGGATGAGGGTGTATAGTTAACAGAGAAACCGGAGTAACATATAGACTAATTTGCTGCTTCTCCCTAAAGGACCAAACCTCTCAATGAGAAAGCTGAAACCTTTCAAGTATGAGCCACAAACAGAAAATTCTCAGCGGCATTACGAATTTATCTAAACGACTCGACTCGCAGATTATTAAAGCTCATTTATAGCATCATTACAAACGAGACGTTAAATGAGGCTGCTTTCAGAGAAGTCGACTCAACTTTTCTTCAATAACACGATTAAGGAAGTATTTTTAGTATTTATTGAGGTTCATAATATATGTAAATGAACCTCTGTAAGACACCCAGTGGAAGTTTAGTGCCAAAAGAAATGCAGATCTGAGGCTGTAAGTGATGCTGTTCTGTGAAATAAACCAGTAAACAGAAGAGAACTACCTGAGAAAATCCTTCAGTGCTGGCAGATTGTAACCTGGCAGATGGATGATGATGGGATCTTTATGCGTCTGTCCTTGTAGGAGATGAGGAGCTCTGGCCAGCAGCACGGCTCTGTGAGCTCGGACTGAACCAGAACCGGCATACAGGGAGACATCTGCCTCAAGTTCCTCCTGCAGCAACCTGGAGAGACACACAGGAGTTATTTTCCAGGCTTCTGCCCCAGACTTTAAAACCATAGCAACAAATACACAGATATTAAGACCAAGAATAAATAGAAATTAAACATTTTATACATTTTCTCAGAATTCCATATCACCACCTTCAGTCATTTTTTGCCAAAAGAGATTTTGGCAAAAAAGAAAAAAAAAAAAACTTTTTACCTAAATCTTACTTTTTACTTAGTAAACTTTTTGCCTTGGTCACTATTTTAGGAAGGTGACAGCATAAGGGTGCAGCGACTGCAGCTTCATGTCAGATCACAGATCTTTACAAAATTTGCTGAAAATAACGAGAAAGTAGCTGAGTTGGCAACAGCGGGGTGACTATTGTTAACAGCAAACATGCAGATGTGACCTGCTAGGCCGGTCTGTCAGGCAGCTCTCCCTTTGTACAGGTAGATAAGATCAGTTTTACATGCAAGTATCAGCCAATCGGCAATCTCCAGTGTTTTACGGAATTCCATACTTTGCCTGACTTAAATATCCAGAGTGGTCATGTTTACTCGTTTAAAATCTAAATACAAACCTTCCATGTAAAATCAGAGCACAGTGGTGCAGCTTTAAATATGGAACCAGGAAAAAAAGATGAAGTAAAACACCAACTTGATGGGTTGATGGGTAAATGAAAAAAATCAAAAGTAAAGAAACTTTTTAATACTCTACTTTAGAGGGTCAGAAAAATCTATTCCACAGACAATCACAATTTCTAGTTCTGGGAATTGTGAATCAATTCAAAAGGCTCAAAAACTGAGTCTGCTTAATTTTTTGTACAAATGATATTTTGAATCATTCTCTTTATTTAATAAAAAGCCAAGGCAGCTAAGCTAACCGAATACTGGTCATTTAAGTTACAGGATTCGATGCACACGCCTAGTTTTGTGTAAATATAAACTGATGGAATTTGATGCAGTATTTAACTCAATCTTTCTCCCTTGTCACTCACATTTTTTTTAAACAGAATATCTAGACAGGTTAGAGAAATTGGTTTCCAAATTATAAGCCACTTCTGAATTGAATCATCACCCTAAAAATCAGAATCAAATTGAATCGCTAGGCATCTCTTCTCTATTTTATTTATTCCCTGCTTATCCAGGCCCAGTAGGTACATACATTAATCAAATTTCCATACTTTTCAAGCCTCATTATAATTCCTGTCCGGAGCTTTAAACATATATCCGATGGCCCGTTTTTCCACTTCAGGACTTTGGAACACACAAGTCCTGAGGCGGTCCGCTTCTTCTTTACCATCGTCATATCTCATCCCGCCGTTATGACTGATCTGGGTGACCCAGAAAACAGTCCGCGTCGGCCAAGTGTGCACTCATAGATCAGATGCCGGTGTCACATTTGTTCTGCAGCTCCAATCACAGTGAAGAAAAAAAAACCTGACAGGTCACTCTTGTTAAAAGAGGATTCCCATCCCAGGTCGCTTGTATCAATGTGACCAATGAGCTAATTAAAAAAAAAAGTTTGTTTACAGAAGAAATTTCTCATGAGCTCAGTGTGTTGATATCTTCTTCATATGGCTTCACTTTAAGAGTCTGTCTCTCTTTAACTTTCTCACAATTATATTATTCAAGATACGATTTTAAAATATATTTTGCAATATCATTTTACAAAAATTAAGCATACCCAACCACAAGATTTTCTGCGTATTTTATCTGGAGTTCTTCAAGTGATCAGCCAACACAAAGAGGTGTAATAATTGTGAAGTGCGAGGAAAACAATATGTGATTTTTTTCAATGCCTGTGCAGTTAGAAGTAAATATTACCTGTTGAGGTCTGCAGACAAAGCAGATGATAAACATCTCCTCAGCTGCTCTTTGTATTTGCGCTCTTTGGCCTGGAATTCTCTTGCAGCTTCAGTGTTGAACATGGCTCAGGAAATTCTCTAAAAGATTAACATATAAGACAGCTCACTTTGTGATTTGAGAAGAGAATCGAGTTGCAAATACTGGCATGATAATCTAAACAGTTGGGGAAACAATATTAACTCAAAAACCATACTAAATTATCTTACTGACTGCAGATGTAATCAAATGTCTCTGTGTATAATTACTCTAATATGGATATTTCTGCAGGTTGTTGTATTTGTAGCAATACCGTTTTTCGCCGAACTGACCGGAGAGGCGCTGTTTCGCAAGTTAGTGGTAACAAGAGGTAGCGGCTACGAGAAACAAAATTATTTGACAACGATGACAAGATAATTTTCACCGCACATTCATAACGAAAATAAGGGCGTAAATTATTAAAAAATATCAAGCGCTTAGTTAATAAATAAAAGAAACAGGGGGCGTTAAAAGCCCAGCAGTTATTTAACCGTGTCCGAATTAAAACTAACAAAACCTCATAAACATACAGGAAACATACCTGAGCTGTCAGAGTGTGCCTGTTCTGTCTCCGTTAGCTTCCGTCTGTGCTTCACCAAATACACTGGACATCTCTTATGTTCTTTTCAAAGCTAGCATGCTAGCGCTAGCTAAGACTGGAGACCGATAACGGTGTATGTGATTAAACGTGAACTTCGAGTGGCTCGTGACAAAAACAGACCAGCACAAATAATATTCCGTAGTTTTTCCCTTTGGCAGCATTTGTATATATTCACGTAGCGACATTACAAGGGTGCTGACCCACTGACCGATGTTGTTGACATCACTGCTGCACGCTGCTCCCCGCCTACGGGACACGGTTTGACACATAACCAAGGAACGGACGAGTCAGGAAGTATTCTGACATGCGCAGTGCAAGCACGTGGACTGTCACGCTTTTAGGACGACACCTTTATCTGCCCCCGATATTCTCAATTCTAAGTAGCTTGTTAGTTGCATTCACGTTATCTCTCCCAGTATGAGATGATAAATTTGATTCAGTTTTGCAGTTTTCTGCATCCAAATGGTTATGCATAAATATAAACAATACAAAGGGCACTGAGATTACAAACCAGAAATTCCAGCTAAATTCCAGCACAAATAAAAAATAAAAAGTAGAATGAGATGTTTGGATTGGGCATACTCTGAATCAAGTTCGTACCGGTTGTAGAAAATTAAAAAGGAAAATTGATTATCTTTTACTTTCACAGCTGTATAGTTTTCAACTGTTTTATTCAGATTGTTGTATCTTGTGTTTCTATTTCTCCAAAATTTGTTGCACCTACACCTACCTATTTCAGCAAAAAGTGTCAAATAAAGGATTATTCTATTTGTATATATCAATTTCACCATTCTTATTTCTCTCCTGAAAACGAAACATTTCTTATATCTTTGTAAAATGCGGACTATAAAAATAACCTTTACTTCTGCACGCCCGTTTCGAGATTTCCTGACGGTTCCTGAAGGGTCCCAAGCGTGCGGATGACGTCATCGTCTCTTCCTGCAATTGTCGCTCTCGTCCGTCGCCACTTTTAATATGTACGGTAAATTAGCAAGGATTCAAACATCTGTTTTGTTGTTATTGCAGAGAGCAGCTGGGGCTAAATATGAATTCATTAGGACAAAAAAAGATTTTTTCAAAGGGGAAAAAAAAAAAGTTTATTAATTTCAAACAATAGTGCAGGTGTATAGTTCAACAATATAAAATAAAAATAGAAATTTCCAGTTTAGTTCTTTTAATTGAAACGCGGCCCAATCTACATCTTCAAGTGGAACAGTGTGACTGTGCTGACACCCCTTTGAAAGCCGTTTATGTGACTCTACATCAGCATTTTTCTTTGGCACAGAGCAAAGTTATAAATATCAACTATCCAGACGTTTGCTCTGCAGAAAAAGCTTCAAACTGCTGCGTCACTCGACTCTGATGAATTTAGTAAAACCTCCTCTGCTCTGTTTTTTTTACCCCATCTCCTCTGTGTAAAAGCTTCCAGTGACGGCTGGTGAGACAAGCACAAAAACAGAGCATGAGATTCTGTTTATAGCTTCAAACACCCGACGACAACAGTCACCCAAAAATAGGCTGAAAATGCGAAGAAGCTGTGCAGTCTGACAGACACTTACTCAGTTTATTTAGAAAATCAAACAGTATCGACCTGGCTCAGTGAGTTTCAAAATGCAGTGTGTAGGAAGAGATACAAAATAGTACAACAGGCAACCGTCACTTAACATTTCTATACAGGAAGATCAAGTTAACATCCTCTATATTTGAGCAGATATCCGAGGGAGAAAAAAAAATTGCTAAAAAGAAAAAAAAAAAAAGAAACCTCCATTTTGACAAACACTACCTGATAAACAAAGCCCTGGGAGGCGGGGGACTCCCAGAGAACTGTGCCCGAAATACAGCTGAGCGACACGAAAACAGTGGACAACGACACGCCCCGGCGCCCCGGGACGTCTTCACAGCGCGACAGCTCCAAAGTTAAAAAGGCACCACACAATACAGGTCACAAAGAAAGATAAATGTCATAAACAAATAAAAAAGATTCTGCAACACATTTGTAATGCTGAAACCGACACAATTTTAAGGCGGATATGTCGCTGTCATGTGCAAAAAACATCTTAAAACATGTGTCCTCTCCTCTAGAGTGAGAGGTGTGCTTTGATTCTCTCCCTCTTCTTCGCTGGCTTCTTTTTAAAAATATATATCTAAAATGTGAAAAAATTTAAAGAATGATTGCATCATCACTATGTTGCTTGGTATCACAGGCATATTCAAGGCTTCCGGGAGAGTGCGGACGGTGCAAGGTGGGTGTTGGGAGGTGGGGGGGCGAGGGCGGTGCGGGTTTAGTTCCTGTAGCTTTTGCGTCCCTCTCCCTCCTTCAGGAAGGTCCATATGAGGGTGTTGACAATGTCGGGCTGGTCCTGCTGCAGCCAGTGGCTGGCCCCGGATATGATGTTGAGACGGAAGTGATTCCTGATGTAGAGGCGGCACGCCTCGGCCATCTCCTGCTCCAGGAACGCGTCCCGCTCTCCCCACAGCAGCAGCACCGGAGACCTGACGTGCCTGTGGCTCAGAGGGAGCGAGCTGGCGACAAACAGATACAAGTTACACTTTAACTGACATATGGGAGGAGAAGAAGGAAAAAAAGAAATTGTTTTGCAGGAATATTCATACTCCTTAAGTATTTTCACATTCTCTCACAATAAACTTGCAAACTTATGTCATTGAAATAGGTAGGTAAGAACAGGGATGTGCACAGAGAGACGCTAGGTGGTGCTAGAGCACAAGCCGTTTTAACTCCAGACTAAAAGTGCCCTTCTGAAATCTTTGGGTTTTTTTTTTCAAGCAGTGTGTTGTGTTGCCTGTACAAAAAAATAAATAAATAAATAAAAAATCACACACTATTAAAGCTACGTCCACACTGCAGCCAGAAGTGAACCAAACTGCAGTAGAGCTGGCACGAAAACAACAAGGAACAAAGGAGATGGCCTCTGGTCTGGTCTTCTGGAGGCCACACAACACTAGAAAAATGTCTCAACTCCTTTTGACTTGAGACTTCTGAGCTCGCCTGAAACAGGCCCAGTAGATCCTGAACAACTGAAATACTCTATTTTTATATTATCTGCACTGTAGTGGTAGTGAAATCCCACACAGTGGTGCAGTGTGTTTTCAGATACATCATTAAAGGGTTAATCAATCAATACATCTGAAATGATTGGCTGAATAATGAATAACGTTGATGTTTACATTCCTGGTGGTCATGGGTCAGTACAATTTCTTTTATGTGAGCAGATAAAAGCTATTCTGAGGAAGCTCGTTGCTTGAGAAGGGAGCAGATGGCCTGCCCAGTCATGCACGCACAGTTCACATGTAAAAAAAAAAGAAAGAAAGAAAAAAAATACAGTACATGCCCTTCAATATTCTTCCCTGTTCCTCCTTTCGGCTAACAGAAGTGGAGAGTTTATTAAAGAAAGCTGCAGGATGATGCGGATATTTGGTAGACTTGTGTCAGTGATTATAGTATTTTTAGATACAAGGGTGGTAATGCCAATTTCCTACTAGATAATGATGCTCTGTGTGCTTATTTACAAGTTAAACCCAAACAGAACTCCAAATAACCACTATGGTTAATGTAAATGTAACAGTGAACGGTATTTTTAGGTTTCAAGCACTGCTGCTTCTTCCAAATTGGACACACATCTACTTTATCGCAAAGCATTTTAAAGGTATTTTTTATCCCATGAATTGTTGCACATTTAGCAACAGTACAAGCGCAAATTGTAATAATGTATTTACTTGAAATTTTATGTGGTGGGCCAACACAAAGTAGAGCATAATAGTGAAGTGGAACAAATGTTGCATAGCTCCCTAGACTCAGAACCAAACATGGAGAAGCAGCATTCAGTTTTTATGCTCCTCTAAACTGGAACAAACTTCCAGAAAAGTGCAAAACTGCTGAAACACTGAGTTCAATTAAGTCAAGGCTAAAACCCCACACTGTTTAGAGTTGCCTGTGATTAATAAGAACTGAACCTTTGATCAGGATATTTGAGGTATATTTGCTTGATGATTTTGCATCTGACAAAATATAATGTTTAATTTGTCACTGTATTATGTTTTTATGGTGTAAAGAACTTTTAACTTTCTTGTTGCTATAGAAATAAATTTGACAACTTTTCATTAAAAATAAAACAAACAAAAAAAAACCTGGTGGTGGCCATTTGTACTGGCCCCTCATTTTGTTACCCAGCTAACTTTCAGACGGCGTTCCCTGAGCGTGGCCAGGAATGTTCGGTGAGCGTTTACAGACGACGTTCGCAAAAAATACCACAATGAAACACCATGAAATGTCTGGCGGACATCCAGGCAACATTCACTGAACAGTAAGGCTAGACCCTGCTATGCTGAAGTCCTCTTTAGTCAGAAAAATCCACTGGTGTGTTACTAAGTCTCAGTATAAATTCAGCTGCTCCCTGTATGTTTCTCTGTTACATTCAAGAGTTAAACCAAATGGGCAATCTGGTGCCAGACCAGAAAATAAATAAATGCTTACAGATGCTCTCCATCCAATCTTATTGAGCTTAATGTATCTTACAATGAAGAAAATTTTGAAAACCATGTTTTTCTCCTGCTTCCCAATCTTGCACTACTTTGTGGCTGTTGTTTTTGTGACAAGCACTAATGCGGTTGAACCTTTTTAAAATGGTAATTACTCTGAAACCTTTTAAAATTTCACAGCAGACATCAGAAATATGGCTTAAAGGGGCAGCATTAGGCATCTTCCAGTATTATTTTATAGGACAATCAAGTAACTACTGCTATATATATTAAATATGACTTAAAAGAAATTTGACTTTAAAATTTAAATGCCTTGAAATTGGGCCTCTGCAGCTTTAAAAACTCCTGCTTATTATGAAACTCCGCCTGCAGGAAGTCATCAAAACATGGCCACTCTATAAACCTTTTGACAATGTTTCTATCAGCGTTGCACTGAGAAGCAGCTCAAATGCTGAGCTCAGCAGATGTGCAGTTTCGCCAGGTGTTTGCTAATTGCTGCTGGCTAGTCTGAAGGACCTGAGAGGGGCAGTCGAGGGGGAAGTGTGCTCTGTGAGGCAGAGCTTAGAAGCTTGGAAACTGCAGCTAAGTCCAACCAGGCGTTTTGCACAGGTGAATGGTTGCCATGGAGATTAAAGGATTACTCAAACAAGCATGAAAGAATCCAGGGAACACTCCATTTATGGTTTTGATAAAGGAATTACATTAGAACATGATGTAATAATACTGTCCCTTTAAGGATACAAAAGTTTTTATTATATTGTACAGTGACACAGTCCGACTCTGAGCAGTAAAAAGGTTTTGTTAGTTTGGCTAAATAAAGCGATAAACAATCAGGTGACAACAGAACCGGGTCACGGTGGCTGAAAACCATCCTGCCACTGTGTATGTGGGGCAGGTCGGTGAGTTACCCCAGATGCTTTCAGACCCTTTAGAAGACTTTTCTCCAATTCTTTCTTTCTTTGTTTTTTAGAGAAAAAAAGAAGATATGAGATATGAATCAGCCCCCCACCTGAAGACATTCCTGTAATAGTTGAGAGCTCCTGTCAGAGCTCCCGGCTGAGAGAGTGCATACAAGTAGGCTTCCAAGTCCTCTGCAGTGAGCCATCGGCCCTTTCTCCCGATCCCGGTGCTCCGACTGGTGAACAAGGCTTTGAGGGCCTGCAGGACAGACAGACAGACAGCAGACTGACACTGGAGCCGTTTGACCGGCAGAAAATTTGCAGGAGGACGGCCGACGTTCCCGTAACGTGAGACAGAGAAGCTACATCGTGGGTGAGGTCAGCGCTGATTACCTTCAGCTGCAGTTTGGGCATCTGCTCCAGTCTGGAAAACTCAGACTGAATATGGCATCACTGTTAAAGCTGATCAGCAAAACTGCTGCCAAAACAACAGGGATCTCTAAAATTCAGGAAAAAAGTGAAATGGTTGTGAAGGTGTACCTTCACAACCATTCGCAAGTTCAGACAACTTTAAAAGCTGAATTTTTGAATCAACTTTGGATATTTTTGTCTGATACCACCATTTATTTGATAATCTGAAACTTTTAAGCAAAATGTTTCTAGTCGTATTATTTCGACTTCATTGCTGTACAAGTGGTTTTTCATAATATTAGCACTTTCTGCTGGTACTATTATGACTTTATTCTTAAAATATTGTCTTTACTTTTTCTATTGTTAGACACTTATTCTCATATTATTTCAACTTCATTGTCATGTGACTTTTCTAGCAATATTATGACTTTTTTTCATACTACTTTTTTCTCGCAGTATTATGACATTATTCTCGTAATTTTATGACTTTATTCTTGTAATTTACTTTTTCATTCTGAGCCTGGCCCTAATACTCCATCGTAGGGGACAGAAACTGAGCTGCAGCTCCGTTTGATAAGGTGATAACAAAGCACCAGCTTCCTCTCATAGGAAAGAAGCCGATGCAGCTTCTAAGGAGCACTAAGGAGCTCTATTTATGCAAAAATAATTGAAATCCAATCTGTTGACAAATCTGAAAAAATCTCTGATCATTTACACATCAGGGAAAAAGGTAACAGTCCAATTAAATGGGGGACGTGTTGAATTGTAGGTGAGTATTTGTAGATTGTACACAGGAGTGTATGTCTACCAATGAGACAGACACAGAAAAACAAACACTGCAACAGTGTGCGACATTCGCTAGTGCACCCACACATATATGCACACACACTGAAGTGTGTGCCCACATGCACACCAGCTTGACCTTGAAAAGCATGTAAGCCCACCTTGAAGTCGTTGATGGAGAGCATGAGCTCTGGGAAGCGGGGCAGCTGGAAGAAAAAGAAATGGCTGGATTTCAGCAGCTGGCTGGGGTGACGCAGAGCGTAGTCTGGAGGAGAAAGAGAAGACAGACAAGAGGGGGGAGCGAGGGAGACGTTTCATTTTTGGCTTTAATTAACGGGAAGTTTGCACACACTTGCGAGGGCGGTGGATGGGATTGGACTTTGCCGCCCCGTCTCCTGCAGTCAAACCTGCTGTTCTAGCTTTGTGCGTGCCTCCCTGTAATTAGCTCCTCATCATCCTGCCCCCCTCCCAAAGGCAGAGGAAGATTTGCCAGCTGGATGCAGACACGCAATGGAAGTAATGACGCCTCCTAATTAACGATCATAATTCCTGTAATATTCCGAGAGCCAGATCAGAGCTTCTCTAATTAGCATGAGGGAAAATTGGTTTTCTTTCAAAGCGTGAAGAGCGATGCGTGAGGATGTGCTTGTGGCGAGATCGTACCTGTGAATACAGAAGGATGGGGGCAGTTCAGGACTATCAGCTTGGTCACCATCTCAGGGTAGTGTATGGCAAACAGCCATGCTATGGTTCCACCCCAGTCGTGGCCCACAAGGCAACACCTGTTGTACCCTTGGAAAGAAACAAACACACACAGGAAAACACAACATTTTTTCTTTTCATTAAAACTGCACCATGTGGATATAGTCTCTTAAATAAATACTCTCCCTCATGCAGATTTCTAGTTTATCACACTTAAAACATTTCAGATCAACCATTTTCAATATCAGACACAAATAACATCACTCTGCATCATTCAAACGATTTTTTTTTTTCATTTGAAAAGAGAAAAAGAACTTGGCCTCCGCTTGGTTTGTGTAACAGGATAACAATCTGAAGCAGAGAAGAGTTAGCCTCTGGATAGCTCAGCAGTGGTGGAGAAAGTGCTCAAACAATTTACTTAAGTAAAAGTACAAATACACAGACAAAAATGTACTCTAGTAAAAGTAAAAGTACCACATTAACATTTGTACTTGAGTAAAAGTAAAAAAGTACTGGCTTTTAAAAATACTTAAGTATTAAAAGTAAAAGTACTTGCTGAATGCATTACCTAATTGCTAATACATATCATTAAGTGTACCTATCGTATTTAATTTTGATACATCAGTAATGTACCATTTTAATGAACAATGCCACAGATAAAGCATGTTTTTATTGTGTTTATTCTCTGTGACATAGTTTAGACTTAATTATGTGATTCTATGCATCATAATCTCAGGGATGGAAACAACTTGTCTCCTGTCCTAACATAGCATGAACTTCACTTTTTTTTGCCACTAGTGGCATTTATTTTGAAAGAAATCCAACAGAAAGGGGATGAAAAGAAGGTGGGTGGGGACGACATGCAACCAAGGAGCCACGTAGCAGTGTTGTAGTCAAGACCACCTAATCCGAGACCAAGTCAAGACCAAGACCAGAGCCCCGCGCTACATGACACTATAAAATTAAGTGTACATATCAAAATTGCTTCTCAAATTGATCTGAAAAATCCACATTCCCATAAAACACCTAGATATTAAATACTTAGAGCTGAAATAAATTTAACCAATATCATTATCAATTCAAAGTCAGCTGCACAGTGGCGCAGTTGGTAGAGCTGTTGCCTTGCAGCAAGAAGGTTCTGGGTTCGATTCCCGGCCCAGGGTCTTTCTGCATTGTATGTTCTCTCCAGGTACTCCGGCTTCCTCCCACAGTCCAAAAACATGACTGTCAGGTTGATTGGCCTTTCCAAATTGTCCCTAGGTGTGAGTGCGTGGTTGTTTGTCCTGTTTGTCTCTGTGTTGCCCTGCGACAGACTGGTGACCTGTCCAGGGTGTCACTTATGCGCTGAGTTATAGTGCGGTGTACCCCGCCTCTCACCCGGAATGTAGCTGGAGATGGGCACCAGCAACCCTCCTGACCCCATTAAGGGACAAGGGTGAACAGAAAATGGATGGATGGATTCAAAGTCTTCTTCATTCAGGAGACGGAAACAGCGGAAAGAGCAATGAGTGTGCTTTTAATGTCTTGTTTTATTTATTTGCCAGTTAAATAAATCTATATATATTTTAATTAAATTCAATAATAATGGCTCCTGCAGTGTACGCAGAGCGTCACAAGAACAAAGAACGGCTCTCAGTGAGGATTCAGTCCTATAGGACTTAGTAAAGATCCGTCCAGAAGAATCGGATCATTCGTGAATGTCACGTCACTATACAGCAGACTTTGGTCACAGCGTTGTCCCATATTGGCGACACCTCAGTCAACATATCCGCACTATAACTCAGCGCATAAGTGACAACTTTTTTTCATGGCAGATGCAACATATGTGTCTCTGTAC
>CAEGAE010003122.1:0-39911 GCA_903067095.1 Girardinus metallicus
TTTATACTGTTAACCAGTTCAAACAGGTGCCATTGATACAGGTAATGAGTGGAGGACAGAGGAGCCTCTTAAGGAAGAAGTTTCAGGTCTGTGACAGCCAGAAATCTTGCTTGTTTGTTGGTGACCAAATACATATTTTCCACCCTTATTTTCAAATAAATTCTTTAAAAATCAAACAATGTGATTTTCTGAATTTTTTTTCTCATTTTGTCTCTCATAGTTGATGTCTACCTATGATGTCAATTACAGGCCTCTCATCTTTTTAATTGGGAGAACTTGCACAATTTGTGACTGACTAAATACTTTTTTCCCCACTGTATGCTCCACTGCTGAGCTCAATAAACACCATATGTGTCCACAGACTTCATAAGTGAGAAAAATCATGCACTGCACATGAAAAATGCAGACTGATTTAAAGTCCTTTTATTAAAAAGGAGTACCAAACAAGCAGCACCGTTGGGTTAATATCAGCAAAAAAAAATCTTGATTTTGTTTAAAGATCTTGTGCTGTTTCTAGGACTGCACTGTGGAGCAGTCTGTTTTATTTTATATTTTATTCTTATTTCTTTATTTAAATCTGTGAAAAACCTTAAAGATAGCTCAGTTTGACAACACACATCAAACTGCGTCAACTCTCAAAATTATCCCCAGAAATAGGTACATATAGAAGGTGCCTACATTATATTAACTTTATTTCACATTGTTTTCCCTGTTTTGGACATGATTAGAAAGAAATAAATTTAATTTTGTTTTCATAAGAAGGAATTGTACATAGAAATCAAATACATTATGATATTACATATATAATTTTTTTTTACTAATGTTACGTTTTGAATACATTTTTAAAATAGGTTCTCAGCTACAGGTGCTACATCACATAAATTATTGCACCAAATATTTTGATCTACCATCAATAAGACCTGTCACCATTGATAGAAAAATGGATTCCATTAGCAACACTACCTGCCCTGTGACAGACTGGTGACCTGTCCAGGGTGACCCCGCCTCTCACCCGGAACGTAGCTGGAGATAGGCACCAGCAACCCTCCCGACCCCATTAAGGGACAAGGGTGAACAGAAAATGGATGGATGGATAGCAACACTACCACCTAGTGGTGTCATAATGAAGCACAACTCAACGAATTACTGAACAAGCAGTTTTTTCTGAAATCCTTTCTTATTGCCTTTAACAACCATTTCACTAATTCAAGGCATTTAATGTTGCCTGTTTAAGGAAAACTCTTCATGAACACAAAATAATCCAAAGTGATTTCTTCTCTAAATCATCTCACCTTCACTACAATAACAAACACTCAGCATCCAACTGGATGTTTTCTGCATCCAGCCTCTTGAGTCTTATGCCCATTGCTAATTTTTCTGTATTTCTTTATTTTTCTTTTTTACTATTTGTAATGAAACCGTCAGTAAAAGGCTCCATGTCAACCTGGCCTTACATTCACCCAAAATCACACTGACACACCAGAATCATGACACTGGTCGTTTATTTCTTTTGACTTAAAATTTTGTCTATAAGAATACAAAACTGCAGTTTTACTAGTATGAAGTAATGAAAAAGCAGAATTTTAAAGCTCATGAAAGTTGTCAATACCAGCAGCATTAAGATGATGTAACATGAAAAAAGACTTTTAAGAACTCAATGAAAGGCTTCAGCCTCACACAAATACAGTTATCCACATGTAGGTCAGACTCGATATTTGACGCACTCTTTATCTCTGAGTTTTTATAAAGAACTCATTGCAGTAAATGTCCTCAGTTGTTGAAATGTTTCCATACTGAGCTTCATCTTCATAGTCCTGAAAGAACTGAACAGATCTCTGCTTTTTGCAGGCCCTCTGCTGTGAGCGCATTGCAGGAACATCATGATTTTTGTAAAGCTACAAAAGATGGAACAGATCATAGATTAATACATCCACTTATTATTTACTTTCCCCATAAAGCTAAAGTATTACTTTTTAGATCAGACCCAGATTGATTTTTTTTTTCTTTTAGCTGTGAAAAATTAAAACTGAAGCATAAAGCTAATATATATTGCATAAGTAAACATTGTTCCTTCCAGCATATATGTAAACTTAAATTTTCTTACATCTGCTCCACCAGTCACTTCCTCTGTATCAGCTGCCACATTTTGGCATCTGTTTGTAGCAACTTCTGCTTTTGATAAAGAAAAGCACCATAAAACAAAATTAGTTGGCAGAAGTGTTTGCTTTTGTTGGTAGTGGAAGAACTCAACTCACCTTTTACTTTGTGACATTTTTTCTTCCACACAACCAGGATGACAATAATCACTAACATTAGTAGAACAGGAGGTGCTGCAAGAAGCCCATAGAAAGTTCCACCTAAGGTGCATATAAAGATAAAAACAAATTAAACAGCTGAAGCACAATAAAGTTCATCTCACTGAGCCTTGTTTTAAATTTGGTGATTTTGACTTTGATGGAAGTTGTAGTTCATGAGTAAATCAGAGAAATAATCTGATGGACAGACTCTGTCTTTCCGCTCTGTACCTCGATCAGATTCGTCAAAGATGTTAGCTGCTGTCTGTGGTGGAGGTGTAGTGACCTTCGCCACTGTCTGGAGATGATGGACTGTAGCAGAAAAAGACTTTTAGTTCACTCTATCTTGCCTTTGTTTCTTTTTACAATTAGCTGTTTGTTACAAATCTAAGCATCATTGCAGCTTTAAAATAAATTCACTCAAAATACTTTATATTTCTTCTTTTTCTTCCAAACGTTTCTCATAAAGGAAAACATTTCAGTTTATTTAGACTGTTATCAAAATAACTAAACAGTTGAAAGCTAAGTGTGTTCCTGTGAATATATGTCAGACATTATAATACAATAAATACTTGCAGATCAAACTCTACCAATAGCTTAAACCTGGTCACTTCCCTCTCTCTCCTTCCTGCCAGTTTTTCTTTTATTGTGTCCATATCTTATTAGAGATATGGATCAACTAAAAATGTTCCTAGAAAATGGAAAATCTTCTCTATTTTGCTTGTTTGCACAAAAATGCAATGAAGTACAAAATTTCAAAATAATAGTATGAATCTGTGGCATGTTACAGGGTTTTGTATTTCAAATCTCACACCAAACCTGTGAACTATTTTCTAAATAAGTCACATAGTGCAGCTGGCTTGTGAGGCTCAGATGTGTTAAAAGCTCTACCGAGGACATATTGAAAATAGCATGCTGCAAAAAGGGTAGTGAAAAGAACATCGGCGATAAAATCTGTTTCCTCTTATTCATCTCTGATATGTTCCCATCGTTTAATGTCTCACCTTCTGTCTGTTTTTGTTTTTGCAGATCCTTCAGCACTTTATTTTCTGTAATGTGTTCTTTTTCTGGAGCAAACAAAGATGTAAGTTGGATTAAAAATGACACTTTCCCACAGAAACACAATTCTTGTGCTATACTAGTTACCATTAAACATTAAGTTCAGATACACATGTTCATATAAACAATCAGTCCACCACTATAATGTTTTACCAACTGCTTTTATTATTTGTCATAGATTTAATTTTAACTTCATGGGATTGATTTATTTTATTGAGGAAATAAATTATATTGATCAAAAATAATAATAACCGATTATTCTGTGGTTAAAATGTCTTGGAAGTCCCACAGTTTACTAAAAACTATTTAGTGTATATTGTGTTTTGCTCTTACCTACAGATAGGTGAACCTGGGTGTAGCTTCCAACACTCCACTCCGAGTTTGATCGACACCAGTACGTCCCAGCATCCCTTGCTTCCAGGTTTGTGATGGTAACAGAGAAAGAGCTGGAAGAAACACTGTGCACTGCGAACCTCGTTTGACCCATCATGTCTACACAGTTGCTGCGTTGGTTTCCTTTGCAGATAAACATCTTGTTATTATGATGTTCACGTGGATAAGGACACTGCCATGTTATCGGACGTCCCTCGATGCCTTTCATGTACTTGGACGTTATACAGCACCATTCTGATTTATAAAAAAGAAGAATCATTGTGACACACAGAAAATAATCAAACGTAATAGCTGTTCAGAAATCTATAGAGTTGATGTAAAGTTTGAACGTCTCACCTTTGACCTTCAGGTCAAAAGCATAGAAATCATCCCATCCTGCATTTCTCTGGACACCACAAAGGTACCTCCCAGAATCCTTTAGGCTCAGACTGGAAATGGTGACTGTGAAAACCCTCGCATTCTTGTCATCATTGAGTGTGAATCGTCCATTTTGTCTGTTATTAGAGGTGATTATTGCTTGCTGTAAACATACGGAGCACCGGTTTCCTGTGCAGATGTACTTTAGGTTGTTGACATCATCAGTTTCATAAGGACATTTGAAGGACACTGAACCCTCCTCATTACCTTGGATTTTAGTCGGCGTTCTGCCCCATATGTCTGTCAGTAAGATAAACAACATTTTAAAATCACAGATAAAAGCAAAACCTATTTGTATAAAACAAATTTACAGATCATGACTGATGTTTCGATTTCAATTTTGCTATGCTGACCAAAATTTTCTTCCATTATGTCTGCAGTGAACTGTGTTTAGTCTGATGGTAGTCACAGCAAAAAAAAAAAAAAAAAAAAAAAAAAAATGAAGCAAGCACCATGTCGAAAGAATCCTAAATTAGCAAAATATCTATTTTAATTCATCACAAGACCCGGAGTGTGATCATAGTGCTAGACTTTGCTCAGGCTACCAAATGATCAAACTTAGGAAATGTCAAGTTTTCTTGTTTGTTCGTTGCTTCTTGTCATACCTATGTTGTTTTATTTGCTTTGATGTTTTCTGTTTACATACAGTAAATTATGACATATCATTGCACGAAAGAACACTTCTACCACATTTTTGGCCCAATCCCATAGTGGTAAACCTTGATATCAAAGCTCCGAATAAGATTAATCATGCAAAGAGATAAGAAGTACTAAAATAAGAAGTTACATTTTCCAGGTCAAAAACGGTTCTGTTTAATCCATAATAGACTGAAAGCCTAATTATGTGCTTTGTATCTATCACAATGTTTCATTAGATTTAGGGTGCTATGTCAAATAAAATGTGTAAAAACTAATATTTTTTTTTTACCATTTCTAACTTCCAGCTTTACTTCAGTGTAGATATCGATTCCTGCTCTGGTCACTCCACACCAGTATTGTCCAGCGTCATTAAATCGAAGGTTAGAGATGGTCACTGTGAAGGTTAGTGCTTTTTGGTCATCATAGATGGAGTATTTCTTGCTATTTCCCTTTGATCCAATAAGAACTTCATGGTCATCGCAGTAGTTCTTACACAGGTACTTTTCATAATCCTCATATCCTGCAGGATACGGACAGGAAACCTTTGCGGCACTGCCCTCATATCCAAACACAGGGATTACATCACCGGTCACACAACTCACAGCAGCTAGAATGAGAACACAGTATTAATTTAGGATTTTATATATAGTATTTTAATAAATAGAAGTTACCATTGTTATTTGTTCAATTCCCTTGAGTCCTATGCTACAAATTGTCTGCAGGTCATTAACTATCAGCTCAGACGTTCAAATTTCTAATTTTTCTACCACTATATACCAAAAAAGGTCAATCTGTCTTACCCGAACACGTTATGAGGAAATAAATAAAATCCCTAAAAAGTAGCTATATATTCAAGATTAAATCATATAACTTACTGCACATGAGGAGCAAGTTGTGAAGGCTCCACATCTTCGCGTCCCTCCAGGCAACTGACCAACTAAAGCAGAAGTAAAGTTAATCTATTCTCAGGAGCATTTAGAGGAAACCATCGGGTTTATGTATTCAACACCTTGCTGCTGAGTCTAACACCCATCACTCTTGTCCAAACATAGATGAACAAATCATACATAAAAAAAAAAACTATCCAAAAATAAATGACATCATTCGAAGAGTAGGAGAGCATACAAGAAGCAACATACATAAGGTGTGACTCTAACTTCTTACAAGCACCATATCACGTTGTGAGATAGACAGATATCGGATGTCGGTTGCTGTTTAAGTCTCAGTTCGCTTTTGTGTTTCAGTCTGTTTTTTTTTTTGTTTCAGATAAGCCTTCCTGATAGAAACTGGAGGTGGATTTGGAGTGTTTAGTCAGACTTTGTGCATTCAAAGGTCTGTGGCAGGAGCCTAGGGACTAAGCCTAAGACTGAATTTACGTTGAAATATAATTTCATTAGTTCAAAGGACACTGAAGCTTTTTGAAAAGGGGTATTGGTAGAGTAGCTTTAACAATGTCAACATTGTTAAAGCATCAGTTGTGGATGTCTTGGTTAAGGGATTTATAGAGAAGTTTTCAACTGTATTACAAAACCAAAATGTATTTGCACCTCAGAGGGTAGGTACAAAAATGAGAATGAAACCAAAGGTAGATCCTATAAAACACAGCAGTGAAGCCCATGCTAAACTAAGTTACAACTTACAACAATTGCTGGCCATTTCTGTAATGAAGAGCTGCCTGGAGTCAGGTTAAACGGAGCAGCGGAGATTATTCGGCTGTAGTGTGGAACGAAGAGGGAAAGATCCCAGGTTCCTCCATGTCTTTGTTTTAAAGCTATGGCCGTTTGTTACTCCAGACCACAGCTACACAAAGCTTCAGTGGACGCACAGTTCAAAGAAATCTTGGACTCTAGTTTGAGTTTATCTGCAGGTTCTGGGAGTCCAACGTTATTCTGCAGTAACAAGTTACAATGAGGGGGAAACAGGAAATGGCAATAAAATGTTGAAACTTCTTAATTTTTTATATGGATTGGCTTCAACATTTCACTCAAATTATTGGACAGTTTAAAATAACTTTTTTTAAATTGTGGTTTTTTTTTTTGGTAAAACACTGAAGTTCATGACATACTCAGTTTCAGTTTGACATTGAAATGCATTTTCTATTCTTTATTATTTTCTTTAATCCATTCAGAACTAACTGAGGTGATTTCTTCTGTACCTATTTGCAAAGCCAAGAGCAACATATTGTTTGATCCTTAATCTGCTGCTAGCACAAATGTTTCATTTAAAATTCACATTAACTACAATAAATGTAAGCAGAAACCGTTAGCTTTTTTTTTCCTTTTTTGTCCACCAGGCTTAATTAATACAAAGTAAAGCAAAAATATGCAATGAAAAAACTTTTAAAGCTCAAACTACCACAAGAAGTGAGATGATAATGATTTAACGCAAACAGCATCTTTCAGGAACACCAAAACATTTTCTAGTTTTCTGTGGAAATAATTATTTGTCTTTTAACAAAGAGCTAGCTTTGCCAATCCTTCATCTTCCTTGGTTTAAAAGACATGGTTGCAGTAGATTTGCTCAGTTGGGTTGTTTTCGTAGATTTCTTCGTCTTCATCTGCATCTCCAGAGAGGAAATGTGTGCGCTGCGTCCTCTTCTGCTGCGAGAACATCGCAGCAACATCATGATTTTTGTACATCTAAAAAAGAAGGAATAGACTACAACCGTCAGGTTATTGTTAAGTTTGGTTTAATATTAAAATGCAACCCATGTAGTCCTTGATGCGGCTGTCACAGGTTCGAGCCCTGGCTTGATGACCTTTACCACATGTCTTCCCCCTCTCTCACAACCATCTTTCCTGTCTGACAACTGTCAAGTAAAGGCCTCTAGAGCAAACAAACCCTTTAAAAAAACTCTAGCGTAATGTAGCAATGTGGGTAAAAGGCATGTCAGAGTCAGACGTGTTAGGATCAGAGTTCCTACAATTTATGAGCCTTCCAGGCGGAGATGTTCTTCAAATAAATTTGATCAATTTAGCAAAGAATTTTTAAAGACTTTTTAGCAAAAATATGCTTCTGAAGACATGTAAAGGTTTCGACTTGTTATTGTATCAATTAAAGTTTTCATAGAAAAACAACTAAAGTGCCGCCTCATGTTGGTACTGGGCCGTGTAAAAAAAAACATTTAGTTTTGGGTTTTCTTACGTCTTCCCCGCTGGTCACGTTTTGTGCATCTACTGCCTCCAGTTTGCTTGTGTTCACATCGACTGCTGCTCGTAGTGAAACAAAGCAAATGAAAATAAATTAGCTTGTACGCACATTTGCCTTTGTTGAAAGCGAAAACACTAAGCTCACCTTTCAACTGGCGACGTTTGGTCTTGCAAACTTTGACCAGGATGATTATCAGTATCAGCAGCAGCAGGGGGAGTGCAGCAAAAAGCCAGTACAGAGCTGCAGATGAAAGTCACAAATAAAGAGTAAAACAAATTCAAGATGAAATTACTTGACTTCCTCAAACACATTAAAAAAGTCCCTGAAGTCTACCTGCTCCACTCAGACTTGTTTTATACAATCAGACTTAATCTGGTAATTCTTGAGTTACAGTTTTATTTAGAAGCTTCTTAAGTAACAAATGTTTTTTTTGCACATGATCGCATGCAAAACAAGGCAAATAGAGTGTGCCACTCTACAGAATCATGTTGTCTGATTTGTGACTTTGACCTCAGATCAAGAGAGATTTGATTGTCTTGATGGGGAAAGTCTCATAAATTTACAAAGTCTACATGGATGAAGAACAATAGAGCACCATCCTGGAGCCAGACTGAAGGGTGGAGCTCCTGGGTCTCCACTGGGATCAGAGCAAAAACATATCGAAAAGATTAACTTCCCTTATAATGAAGAGGCTTTTATTACTGAAACCATTTTTACTTTTATCTGCAAGAGCACATAGCGCTTTTTACTAAAAGCACTTTAGCACTTCATTTAGCACCACGCTTTAAGCACGGAGTTTCACATCAACTATTTTCACGCAAGTTGTAGCTGTTTATTGAACATTTATTTAGTATTTTAATAATTAGCATGCAGTGTTTTGTTCCAGGCTCTGTATACATCTGCTACTCATAGAGAAGTGAGGCGGTTGCCTGTTAAGGGAAAATAATAATTACTCAGCGCAAATGGGGGCTAATGTTTAGTGAAACTTGAGCAAATGTTTATGTAGAAAATGTTAAAAGTGTGGGTGCAAGAAAAGTGAGATGGCGGTGATAAGAGGTCGTAATCACTGAAGTTAACGCAGTTACTTGATTATACTATAGAATTGCACAATGTGCCTGGAAAACACAGAATAGTGTCAATTTACTAAAGAGTCGGGAAATGAAATAAATATTTTATGTTTAGCATTTCTTAAAAATCAGAAAGTAACTGAATGGGTGTTTCTTAATGCTACCTTAGACTTATGAAATGAAATAAAACAAGCCAGATTTTGTGTTTTCTAACTGAATGCTACACAGATAGATGAGCCAATAAAAGAACATTACTGAGTAACATTATTGAGTCCACACCTCCAGTAGGCAATCGTTTCTCTCCAGATCCTCTTTACGAAGCAAAGCCTAGAACATGGGGCTGGTTTTTATCAGGTTAATACCAGCTTGCACTGATAAGACTGTTTAGGTGACATTTGTTTTAATTAAGCAGATTCTTTCAGTATAACTTTGACGAAAACTACTTGCATCAAACCACATCATGTTTTTGAGGTTATTCTGTGAGATTTCTAGAAATTGACAACAATATAAGTGGATACCGTAGTAAAGGGGGGCTCTTTAGTTATCTATTGGATCTGAAATAGGAGTCAAAGGGGCTGTGGTGTGGTTAGAGAGCAATCAACTCTGACAAATACACACCATATACGGACACGCTAAATATGAATGTGGGGCTCTCTGCCACAGGCTCAGTTTCATTTTACCTTCCATTATGGACTCCTCTGACACACCACGCTGTTCTTCTTCCTCTGCAACAAGTAACACACCAACAAAAATAAACTATGAATTCACCACTACAAGAAAATCATTACATCAAAATGTCTGGTACTGTAGAAGCATGTACTTTACCAATTTTTCTAACTATCTGAGATTTATGAATAAGAACATTCATATTCAGTTTAAATTTTTAAACTCAATAGATAGTAATAATCTTGGGTAAAGGCTTAGCGGTAGTGTATCATCATGCTCTCACCTACAGTCAGATGAAACTGAGTGTAGTTTCCAACACTCCACTCGGGGTCCGATCTACACCAGTATGTCCCAGAATCCTCTGCTTCGAGTTTCGTGATCACCACAGAAAAAAAGGTGGCATTAACATTATGCAGTGTGAATCTGTCTTGATAAGTCATGTATGTGCAGTCGCTGCGCTGTTCTCCTTTGCAGAGAAACATCATATTGTCACGATGATGACTTGGATAAGGACACTGGAAGGTTACCGCACGTGCCACAATGCCACTCATGTTCTTTGACTCCACACAGCACCACTCTGACAAAAAACAACATATTTGTTGAAGGTTCAAGTCACGCTCTTCTATGACAGTTGATCACAACAAAGGTAGATGGCTTGACTTCTCACCTTTGACCTCTAGCTCAATAGCAGAGAAAACATCAAATCCTGGGTTTCTCTGGACTCCGCAAAGATACGACCCAGAATCCTCCAGGGTCAGATTGGAAATGATCACTGTGAATATTCTTGACTTCCTGTCATCAGAGAGTCTGAATCGTCCATTTTGTGTGTTGCTAGAGGTGATCACTGCCTGCTGCAGACATGAGGAGGGCCGGTTTCCTCTGCAGAAGAACTTCAGCTTGTCGACAGACTGAGAGTCATACGGACAGCTGATGGTCACTGAACCTTCCTCAGTACTTTGGATATTATTCACTTTGTTGCAACATCTGTCTAACATTAAGATAAACAATATGGTAAACTAGCAGACGTAATGAGAAAAAGCACATACAGTATGTTTTTCAGGAAATATGCTTAATGAATGTCTTAATGTCACTGTCTTTTTGCATAGTTCACCTTTCTGAACAGTTATCTCTTTTCTGCATAAACAAAAACATTTCAGAGCTTTTATATACTTTCTATGAGGCCAATAAAGTAAAGGTGGTGCATAGATTGTACTGAAATCCAGTTGTGTTACTTACAATATACCATAAAGGACAAGGAAACAATACTTTAAGAACTGTAATTTAGCTAAATGTTACATTAAGCAAAGCTGTTTGTGAAACAGCTTAATTGTATTATATTTCTTGCTTTTTATTTGAACTTTATTCTTTTACCTGGTCTTATGTTAAGTTTTACTTCCTTATATATATCTGTCAAGTCTCTGGTCACTCCACACCAGTATTTTCCAGCATCGTCAAGAACAAGGTCAGAGACGGTCACTGTGAAGGTTCTTGCTCTTTTGTCATCATCGGTTGAGTATTTGTTGTTATTTCCTTTTGATTTAATAAGAACGTCATCATCATCTTTGCAGTCGTTCCTGCACAGGTACTTTTCATAATCCTCATATCCCGGATCATATTTACAGGGAACCTTTGCAGCGCTGCCCTCATATCCGAACACAGGGATTACATCACCGGTCACACAACTCACAGCAGCTAAAATGAGAAGTTAGTAATTATATGTTATTAGATTACAAGTTTAATCTTATTTTCTAAACCACTGAACGTCTAATGCTTCAGATCATTAACTGTAATCTCTGATGTTTACTTCTTAAGTTTTTTTTTTCGTCGTGTACCAAAAAAAATTGAGCTATCTTATGAGATCATATCATGAGGTAATAAGTCAAGTCACTAAAGAAGAACAACATATTTAAGATAAAATACTATAACTTACTGCACATGAGGGGCAAGTAAAGGCTCCACATCTTTCCGTTCCTCAAGGCAACAGACAAACTAAAGCAGAAGCAAAGTTACTCTTCTATTAGAAAAAAATTGAGGAAACCAGTGGGCTTCCTGAGGTTAGCACTGCTTACTTTTGTCTGAACATAGACATAGAAGAACAGAAACTTTATCCGCTTTGCTGCCTCACAAACTTTCAAAAGTGGCACAATTATATTTTCTAGATGAAAATATAACACCACCATCAAATTTAGAGTGTTTTTATATGCAATACTATGCTAATTTTTGCTCGTATGTACAACACTACAACACAGTCCAGCTCTGTATTCTTAACATGACAAGTCAATACATCAGATTGTCCAACAAAGTGGGAGAAAACGCCAACATTAAAAAAAGGCAGTTTGCAGCAATGCTGGGTTTCTGAATATGATTGACTTAAATGTACATTCTATTCTTGTGAAAGTCATATGTGAAAGTCATATGTGGCTCCATATGTGCATGACAAATTTTGCGGCTTGATTTTTTTCAAATTATATTTTATTAATTATTTCATTTTTATCTCAGAGTGGAAAACTTTCTATCATTCCAATCTTTATATGATACAGCAGAGGGTTCCCTCATTTCTTTGCTCTCTGTCCGCAGAACCTTTAGGATCACAGGTCAAATCTCATCCATATTGGTGCCCCGTACCTTGGTGACCATTGCCACAGTGATAGAATCACATTCTCCTTGGTTTCCATACTCTGCTTATCTACAGATGCTAACTTGGAACTATGGAAAGTAGCATAAAATAAGCTGGATTCTGTGTTTTCTGAGTAAACACTGCACATTAGATACATAAGCCACTGAAAGAACCTTACTCAGGGACTTTTAATTACATAAGATTTTTCATCCAGATAAAAAGAATGGATTTGACATTGATTTAAGTCCACTTTCCACTGATAAGCTTGTTTATTTGAAATTTGTTTGAATGAGAGGAACTTCAAACAGTCTGTTTAAGTATAACCTTAAAACCAGGTTCATCAAACCACGTGTTTTTTTGAGGTTGTTCTGTTAGATTTCTTGAAATCGACAGCAAATTAAGCGGCTAGTTTGGTCAAGTTAAGCGGAACTCTTTAGCTTGCATTTTTGGAGTAGAGAAGATATCCACACATTAAATATGAACACGCTAAATCTGAAGGTGAGAATGTGTTTCTGTAAACACTGCCACTAATTCAGTTTCATTTCCCCGTCTCACCTTCCATTTTGGAAGGTTTGCAACAAGCAACCTGCCAAATCTAAGAAAATGTGAGTGTTCAATACAAAAAATAAAAACCATACATCCATTTTGGCTGTTAGATTTTCAGGTTTTTAAACTACAATATTATTCCTTTCGGTCTACATTTGTATCATCATGCTCTGAACATTGTGCGGTGTCAATATACCCTTATAAGACATGCTGCTCTTGTCTCCTTTGCAGAGGAACATCATATTGTTACGATGTTGAGGTGGACACTTGAAGGTTGCAGTATGTCCCATAGTGCTATGCTTCAAAAATATGAGCCAGAATCCTTCAGAGTCAGGTTGGAAAATGTCACAGTGAATATTGTTGCCTTCCTGTCATCAATGGACACTAACCCAGCCCCATGAATAAATTTTAATTCAATGTTCCAGTTTATTCTATCGTTTAGGTGTGCAGTTTAGAGTTTAGACATTGTTTACACTGCTTATACCTGTCATGTTTTATTCATTTTTACAGATACAATTGCATTTCCTCAATGACATTGTGATATAATTATTTTATTTTGCTGGTTTAGCTGTTTGTACTCAATTTCCTTTGTTTTTCACCTCTGACAAACACACTTTTGCATGAAAATTGCTTTAAAATAAGGCCTAAACACTTGCTAAAAATTTAAATCTGAGTACTTAAATAAAAATAAAAAAATCGCATTAATTTAGGCTTAAATAGTCCAGTGAACATCATCTCATATGATCCCGTAGCCCCGCAGAAGAAGCTTTGGTCTGCAGATGTTTTAGACGTCCTCTGAAACATCTGTAGCTGATGTGTCTGCAAAATGAGGTTTAGATTCTTTATCTGGAAACTTGTCTTTCTGAAAAAGAAAAAAGCACTAATTATTGTATTTGTTTATACACCTCTTATTGCTCATGTTGAAGACAAAAACAAGCTCACCTTTCAATGTTTTGTGACATTTATTCTTGTAAACTTTAACTAGGACCAATGTCACCATCAGCAGCAGCCCAGCAGCTAAAGCAAACAGGGCATAGAAAGCTGGATCTGAAAGTTGGTGGAGAGTCGCATCTACCATAAATAGAAAAAAAAAGAAATTAAACATTTATGCACATAATTACTTAGAATATTTGAAGTGAGATAGTTAAAGCTTATAGGCATAAATCCAGGTTGGTTGACATGAACATATAGTCATGGGTAGACATCAGTTTCACAAGTAAAAAACACAAAAAAAACACCTTCACATAAACTCCAGGGATATTGACAAAGGGTATTGCCTCCTTTGACATGAACCCAGTTCAGAGAAATGGTTGGCTTCATCCTCCACAGAACCAACTGGATTTGTAAGAGTTATCTACTGCAGGTTACTAACCGTTTAACAGAACTTCACCTGAAAGATTAAACAGACCCTTCAACTGTGAAAGGATCATAATGAGCAGAAGTTTTGGTTTAGGCGCTTCTCAGTTGACATTAACCAATCATTGTCTCCAGATTCTAACCTTAAACAGCAAAATAAATGCTATCTAAAATCCTTCAAACGTGTAAACAAACTACTGAAGCCAAGAGTGGACGTTTTCAATATGTACTTTTCCCCGAAGGTTTTCTCTATATAGTGTAACTTATTTTTCTGTTTTCATGCAGAAAGCATCTGCTCTCAGCTTCCGTAGCAAACACAACACCCAAATAGTCTGACATGATTTCATGCAGTTGGTGACAAAGCAGGCAAACAGTGAGGATTCACTTATTCTGTAAGTCTGTGCGAACCCAAGAGTACTTGACTCCCACTCATGCTGAATTTTGGTCCCAGTTTTAACTTTGGGACCTCTACACCTGATGTACAAAACTGCACTGAAAACTGAGGTAGTTTTCAGTGAGGTAGTTTCTGTAGGTGTCTCTCTCACCTACAGAAAGATGAAAGCGGGTGTAGTTTCCAACATTCGCCTCTGGGCCTGAGCCACACCAGTATGTTCCAGCATCTCCTGCTTCCAGCTTTGTGACTGTCACAGAGAAAGAGCTGGAGGAAACATTGATCAGAATAAACCTGCTTTGATCCATCATGTCTGTGCAGTTGCTGGCTCTGTCTCCCTTGCAGAAGAACATTGTGTCATTGTGATGCTGGGGAGGATATGGGCACTGGAAGGTTACACTATGCTCCACTATGCCACTCATGTTCTTTGACTTTGCACAGCATGACTCTGCTGAATAAAAATAGCAACATTGATTTTTGAGAGAAAGCAGGGTGAGGTCACAAAAAAATCGAGGCAGCCTGCTTGGATTCTCACCTTTGACCTCTAGCTCAACAGCAGAGAAAACATCAAATCCTGGGTTTCTCTGGACTCCGCAAAGATACGACCCAGAATCCTTCAGAGTCAGACTGGAAATGGTCACTGTGAATATTCTTGACTTCCTGTCATCAGAGAGTCTGAATCGTCCATTTTGTGTGTTGCTAGAGGTGATCACTGCCTGCTGCAGACATGAGGAGGGCCGGTTTCCTCTGCAGAAGAACTTCAGCTTGTCGACAGACTCAGAATCATACGGACAGCTGATGGTCACTGAACCTTCCTCAGTACTTTGGGTTTTATTCACTTTGTTGCAACATCTGTCTGACATTAAGATAAACAACAATATGAAATAACAACATCTTTGAGTAAAAAAACAATGCTTAATTGAAAGAAACAAAAATGTCCTCAAGGAATAATGTTATCTTTGTTTGCTGTAATTTATTCCAATGTATTCATTTCTATTTATTTATTAGAATCAAGCACTAATGGAAGCAGAGTCAGTGTGTGGAGCATGCCTAGTGATAACTTAAATAAATAACTAACAAAACATTATTTAACCTGCACTGGTCAATAAGTACATTAGACACCACATATAAAAATGGTTATTGCTTGTCTTGTCCTAATCTTTACTGACATGTTTGAAACACCGACTTCATTATTTACCTGGTTTTACTTCCAGCTTTCTTTCAGTGTTGATATCTCTTCCTATTCTTGTCACTCCACACCAGTAATTCCCAGCGTCATCGAGACGAAGGTCAGAGATGGTCACTGTGAAGACTCTGGTTGTTTTATCATCGTGAATGGAGTATCTTCCACTACTTCCTTGTGATGTTGTTATAAGAACATCAGCGTAACGACAGTCGTCGTTGCACAGGTATTTCTGACGACCCTCGTATCCCCGATCATAGGGGCAGGAAACATTCACGTCTCTGCCCTCATATCCAAACACCTGAATCGAACCTGCAGCGCCGCTCAGAGGTGCTGGAGAGAGAACACATTAAGATGTTCTTTACATTTTCTCTTTAAAAGATTGTTTTCTATCTTAATAACTAAATACCAAATCTGTCTGTATGTTTTCATAAAAACATAGAGTACCTTCAGTCAGCTCCTCAGAAACCACTGGTGTTGTAGTTTTCATTGTGGTGCTCTGATGATAATGCACTGCCAGAAAAAAAAAAAAAAAAAAAAACACTGTCAGTGTAGATTACATGTTTTTACAGTTAAAGTTAAGCTAAAATGATTCATACTTCTAGGAGATTAAAGATTTAGGTCTAAAGAAAACAGTTAAAGTTTAGAAATGTGCTTCTTCTTATAAGTATTAATAGTGCTATGGAGAAATTGGAGTACCAACTTGACTCTGAAAGAGAATCTGTAGAGGGATTTACAATTAGATGGCAAGGAGGATTTCCAAAGAAATGGAGCTCATTAAAACTCCAGTGGAAACAACAGCAACTTTAAAGTCAGCCTGGCTGCTACAATGCTAATAGAAGGTTTTCACTCTGATTAATAAGAAGAGTGAAGGTTTCCCACATGGTGTGTTTATTTGAATGTAAATAAAAGCATATAGATTATTTTGTTCAAAACTGACACACAGTTTACATTGTTTCATTTCTTGTCAGCAACTAATTTTGTGAGTGTTTGAGAATAGCTTTAAAAACTAAATCTGCCGGTGGTAATAAACACTTTGGGCTTATAAATGTATATAAAATAGAAATCTAATTCTGTCAGTAAATATTACAGACTTGTAACACTTGTGGTGATTACACTAGCAACTTTTTAAAGCTTTCTGATATACATTTTGTTCATATTCACTTCCTGAAATATGAAACGCAAAAAGCCAGCAGCAATCTCAAAAACCCTTGACTTTAATATTAGATGATAATTGGAGAGCATGCACAGTTTTGTTTGTGCGGTTTCTCAATATATCAGATCTGTACACATTCAGACAATAACACACACTGTACCTTTAGCCTGTTCCTCTGATACTGGTGGTGTGGTATTAATGATAGTTTTCACTGTGCTGCTCTGATGCTGATTCACTGTTAGAGAAAAAAGACCTAAATTTTAACAGATTGTATTTTTTTTTTTTACAGTGATCTTTTGTCTTCAGTAGCCAAACATCTCAGCACATTCTGATTAAATGAACTCTGAGCATTGAAATTTCCATAGATGGTTAGATGATCTTTTAAAATAGAAAAACAAAGAAAAAAAAATACAAAAAATGTCAATGCACATGCACAGTTTCAAACCGGGAGCACAGTAAAAGCAAAGCCGTAAAAGTCACATGCTTTGTGGTTGCCAGGCAACAGCAGGACGTCTGCAAAGACAATCGTCCTCACAAGTGGTAAAAGGTTTACAGCAAATTACTTGAATCACATTTTTGTGATTCAAGTAATTGAATCACTCTGATACAACAAGAAAACTGACAATAACACACACACAGGCTAAAGGTACAGTGTGTGTGTTATTGTCACATTTTTGTGATTCAACACATTTGTCAAACGTGTCATTTGCTAAACTTACCATTCTTGTTGCAACAGGGAGGTTTACTGAAACCGCTTTCTCTGTTTCGCGTGTGTGTGTGGCCTGGTCTCACTCACCTTCTGTTGTGATGCTTGGTGGCAGATCCTCAAGCTTTTTTTCCCCACTTGCATCTTGTTCTCCTTTTTCTGTGACAACCAAGAAGGAAAATGAGGCCAACTATGTCAAAATAAATAAACAAAAATGCAGTTCATGATGCATTTCATCAAGGTCTACAACAATCAGTCGAGGACATCCGTGGCTTCGATGTTTGATAAACTCATGTGAATCTTTTTTTCAGATGCAGCACCAGAAGTTGTGGGAACTGTTTTCTGCCAGCTTGCTGAATGTAAAATACACTTAATAGCCCAATATCAAGGATCCTCAACCTTCGGCTCTGGAGCCACATGTTTCTCTTCGGACCTTCCAAAATAACTCTTAATAACTTTGGTTAAATAAATCAGTTAATGTTTTTAAGTACAGATATAATAACAAATGCAGGGTATAGCCATTTTTCAAATTTTCCTGCAACATTTCCACTGTAAATCCACAAAGAATGACACTAAAAGTACCAGTCATATGTTTTAAACTATTATAAAATAGTTTTGTCTTGTATCATAATTTATGACACCTATAAAGTATGTAATAATTTATGACATCTTTAAATTTTTTTTAATCAAGCTTATTTTATTTTTATTTATTTTGTTGTTATATTTATCACTCAGACTATTTTTTTGTACATTTTCCCCAGATTTTTTCATTAAGAAATGTTCCACTTAAAAGCATTTGAGGTAAAGGTTTCATCTCTCACCTTTGACCTCCAGTTCAACAGCAGAGAAAACATCAAATCCTGAGTTTCTTTGGACTCCACAAAGATACGACCCAGAATCCTTCAGGGTCAGACTGGAAATGGTCACTGTGAATATTCTTGACTTCCTGTCATCAGAGAGTCTGAATCGTCCATTTTGTGTGTTGCTAGAGGTGATCACTGCCTGCTGCAGACATGAGGAGGGCCGGTTTCCTCTGCAGAAGAACTTCAGCTTGTCGACAGACTCAGAGTCATACGGACAGCTGATGGTCACTGAACCTTCCTCAGTACTTTGGGTTTTATTCACCGTGTCGCAGCACCTGACTGATAGGAAGATAAAACTGTCACCTACAGCAAAAGTTACAGAAAATTGTCATCCTAAGAAGCAAAGAGACAGAAATGTAGAAATCTCTGAAAACTTTGACGTACGTGTCCAGGCCAGAAATAGTAGAAATTTCATATCAGATGTTTTAAGGTTTTAATAATTAAATACTGAAATAATATAACATCAAACCAAAAGTACAAACCTCTTATTGTATTATTGTTTGCATTTGAACTAAAACAGACTACTGATATAATAAATTTAAATAATTTAAATCAAATGTCTTCATCAAATTTAAAAAATTGATGAAGACAAGTTAAAAAAATGTTCTTTAAACAATATGAGGTAATTTTTTGATGTTTTGTTTTAGGCAATCTGTGTTCAGTCGTATCAATCTTATTCTCTTCTAATCTACGTGAATGTTCTATTTAAATCGCATGATTTAATTTAAATATAACACTCCCCAGTTCCCATCTTCATGCTTTCTACAATCAAAAATATATTATGTCTATATTTTAGTTGGTGTTGTGGTCATGTTTTTGTTTAAGTTCAGAAACATAACTCTGATCAATGAATTATTTAAACAAAAAAAAGGAATCAAAGTGGATCATTCATAGGTTTTTTTCTTACTTCTTGTTCTTCTTCTTATTTGTTGCCTTTTTTTAATTTTAAGGACAATCCTTACAGTATAGAAATAAAATTAGTGGAGAAGTAACCAAAATTGATCATTCCCTTCTTTCCACCATCCACCTTCACGCACACCGACCTCCCTGGATTCTGCTTTTTGCCCCCTATTGTCCATCTACCATTAAGCTCATACTTTATCATTCCAAAGATTAAGAGTTTTATTATTTACCTGCTTTTACTTCCAGCTTTACTTCAGTGTAGATATCTTTTCCTGCTCTGGTCACTCCACACCAGTATTCCCCAGCATCATCAAAATGAAGATCAGAGATGGTCACTGTGACGACTCTTGTTCTTTTGTCATCGTAAATGGAGTATTTGGTTTTATTTTCTTGTGATGATTTGATAAGAAAGTCACCGTAACCACAGCTGTTCCTACACAGGTACTTCTGGTATCTCTCATATCCTGGATCATATGGACAGGAAACGGTCACATCTCTGCCCTCATATCCAAACACACGGATCAAACCTGCAACGCTGCTCACACAACTCAGAGCTGCTGCAGAGAGAAGACAACATTAACCAAGTTTTCATGTATTTTCTCTCTTTAACACTGTGCATATAAATAGTATCATTTTCAGATGTATTCCCTTGAAATAAGTGCAATGAAAAGCTTGTTCTTTTTCTATCTTTTTAATCACCTGGTAGACACAAAGATTATTTGTTTGAAAGAAACTTGTTACAAGAAGATAAATCAACATCCAGCGAGAAACTTTTCTCAAAATCAAATTTGATAACTTACTGCACAACGTGAGCTGCAGGTTTTGAAGGTTCCACATCGCTCATGTAGACAAGACACTAAAGCAAAAACCAGGACAAACACCAGTGAGAAATAGTTTGAGGAAACAGGGTGTTAATGCAGTAAACAACACATTCAGAGAAAGTTTGGCAGATTTAAACCAACAGCTGTGCCGAGTCTATTTGATTTTACTTCAGAATTTGAATGTATTTAACTCTTTAAGAGTTATTGCAACAAGAGACGGAGTAGTTTTCACTCTTTCAAGTGTTAGACGTCAAGAATCCCAAAAGCACCAACTAGTGGCCACCACGGTGTTTTCTTATTTATTTATTATTTTTACTATTGGCTGGAATTAACGAGCCCATTAACGATACCGGAAATCCCGAAGCGGCTAACTCGGTCGTGGTACCTGAACGTTGCAAACAAGAAGTTATAATTATCAGTATTTCACCCCCCCAAAAAAAAAAAATGTTTCAAACTTAATGTCAACATCATGTGTGAAGAAAGTCCAACTAATAATGAACATCTTTTCCCAATAAAGCAGCTCACCTTCACAGCTGTAACCTCAGCAGTCAGCTGGTTGCAGAGGATTTATCTGCATTGATGCTTGTTTTCGCTCTGGGGATCGACGGAGTTTGATGAATTTGCTAATGGGGTGGGTGAGGGAGGGCTCTGTCTGGAGGTCGAGGGGCGGGGTGGAAGTGGGTCTGGACTACAATACAAGCCAACAACAACACAACAGCCATGCCCCTCTCTGCTGTGCATGTTATCAAGTATCCCCACAGGGGTTGACCGTTTCTGTGTACTTTCTGCTGAGCGCAACACTCTGCAAAGATTTTTAATCCATCCCTGAAGGCGAGTCTTTAATGATGAATTGGTCTCCGGCTTTTCTGAACGCTTTTGTAATGTCTCCATTTACACTTCACTTGCTTTTCACGCTTGTAAGTTTATTCAAATTGCACATGGCCATTTTAGAGCGCATTTTTTATGATTTTTTTTTTTTTTTTTTTGCTTGAGTATTAATTTTAAAGCTCACCTATTAATCCGTGAAGAGGGACCCGCTCCAGACGAGTTTTAACAGGGTGGGCAAAATTAATCTACGTAGCAATAATAATATTACTCAGTGATAATATTTCTTGTAAAAGAAAAAGGTACCGTAAAGTAAAACTACTCTTATAAGTAACTTTTTTTTTTTTTCAAAAAAAGTTACTCAAGTGAATGTAACCTGTACTACCCACTTTTGGGCCATGGGCTACTTGTTAACAAGCTTAAGGTGCTGTATTGGTATTAGCTAGTCACCTTTTAGCTAACATTACCTGTATCCAACAGCTTTACTCAACTCAGTCAGTTAGTTTGGGAAAAACAGGTTACGACATGTTAACAATGGAATAAACAGTTTTAATTGCTGAAAAAAAGTGGCAGACGGCACAGATATGGGAAGTGTGGTACCTCCTACTGTATCACATCGAAATAGGAATAACAAAGAGTTGGCCACTCGGAGGTAAAAATAACAAACAGCTTCCAGTCCAGGGGGGACGGCTGACTCTGTGGGCGGGCCGCCCACACCGCCGGGCCTTTGGGTTGGAACATCAGCGGTAATTAGTCACCTGTTTCTTTAAGAATGCCAGGGAAGAGCGGGACAAAGGGAACATAATGTTTGGGCTCCAAAGAGCCATTAGCTGAAAACAATGCATCTCTCAGGTCCTGCAAGGCCCGTGCTGGATATTTCTCCTGTTTATCAAAGACGCGACTTTCAGATACTTTTTATCCGATTGGGATACTATTTTAGTTATTTATTTATTAGTTCAAGTATAGAAATGCCTTTCTGAATATATTTTCCACTGATTGTGATTGTTCATTCGAATCTATAGGACAATAGGACATCAGACCTTCCCTCTGATGCTAACTAAAAACATCAAGTTAGTCAACGGGGGCGGGCGGCGTTCAGAGGACGGCAGGGGGCGTGTTGGGGGACGTTTGCTCGAAGGCAAACTTTACTTCTTAAATGCACAACAACACCAGTTTAGACTTTGAGCAACTTGGTAAAACTGTACTGTGTAACATTAAAACATGCTTGGCTGCAACCGGATCGGTGGCAGCTCTTCTTCTTCTTCTTCTCTTCAGTGTTTGTTAGCTTCTCCTGCTACTGGTAGCTTCACCGCATCAGTTCAGTGTCACACCGGCTGATGCCGCTGCTGCGATTCACTTGTCTGGTGTCTGATTTTCAAATATTTTATGTTTTATTGATGATTTTTGTACATAAGTTTTGGCAGTGATGTGATCATGTCAAAGCAGCAACTTATATTAAAAAGTGTTTTATTGTCCGTCTGGATGCTGCACGCTTCCATGGAAGGACAACAGAACATTGCTCTTATGTAATTACTAAAATCACTGTACCCTCACTGTGTATCCCTCTGACAAATGAACCTATTTCAGTAATATTAATAATAATAATAAAAAAAAATCCTTCCATGGGTGAGGGACCTGGATAATAATAAAAAAAGGTTGAGAAACATTGCTTTACACAGTCAGCTGATTCCGTCTCCACACTGAATTAAGCTATTCTTAACTGTAAGGTTTTTATTCTCAAAAAATAGTAAGTTGCCAGAAATTAAATACATGAAACTAATTTCATGTTGAAAATGATTTTTTTTAAAAACAGACAAACGAACAAAAAAAAAACAAAAAAAAGCTTGGTACCTTGGCACATGACATACCAAGATGGGTTTTTTTTCTTTGTTTTATTTTTATACCAACTGAGTCAGAAAAAAGACCAAATAATAAACTCTATTTTGATGCCAGTTCCATCTATGTCAGCAAAAGTGATTCTCGTGAAACATTTTTCAGAAAAGAGGAACAACGTATGCTTCTGTGTTCATGAAGGACGATAAACGCAACTAAAACTATTTTATTCTTGGAGGAATCATCAGTATTTGCATGTCTTTATCTTTCTCTTATCATCAGAGCTAGTTGAGCTTAAATAGGTTTGTTCTTAAAAGAAACAAATACATTTAGGAAAAATAAAAAGATATATTCACTACTTAAATTAATATGCTGTTTTTCTTTTGGCTCCTATTCATTTGCTTTAGTCACGTTTTCAGTTCAAAAATTAGATGTGAAACTTGTGATTTACTTTTATGTCACATTTATGCAGCATAAAACAAACGATTGAACAACGATGATAGTAAACAGTCACTAATACAGAATAATACATTTAAACATAATATATATATATATATGAAATATAACTATTAATAAGATATGTGTTCCTTTCATCTCTACTTGTTTATTTGTATATACTTTTATTTACATGTCTGCAATATGTAGCGTTTTTTGTATGGATAATAATACGATTGTTCCAATAAAATCAAGCCACAAACACAAATATGTGCAGTGAAAAAGAAACAATAAAGCAACACAAATTTAAACTAAAAATATGTTTATAAATCTTGAGACAAAAAAAAGAATTATTCTGAATAACAACAGCAATATTTTCAGAGAAGTCACAAATTAAAATCAACTATCTGTGTATTAAGCACTAAACCTGCTCTCCCTCACTTGAGTTTATGGAAACCCTCATTGCAGTAGATGTCCTCAGCCGCTGTGACGTTTTCATAGTCAAGTTCATCTTCATCCACATCATTGAAGTGACAGCTGGCATTTTGTTGCCTCGAGGGGATCTGCTGTGACCTCATCACTATAGTGTCATGATTCTGATACACCTGAAAGAAACAATAGATCACATTTCATCAGTGCATAATGCAACAAAGATGATTTTATAAAGATGTTTTGAAATACACTGATGAACGTGATGTGCACTGCCTCGCAAAAAATAGCAATGCTTCGATTTTTTCCCTCAGTTTTCATTTCATCTGAAAACATTGTGAAGAAGTTCAATATTTTTTTTAACCACTCATTGCAGAAAATGAAAGTCATGCAGCTTAATTACTCATACCGTAAAATATTTTAAGCCTTTATTTCTTGTAAAAGTTGACTATTATAGCCTGCAGCTATAATCCAAATCCAAACTTCACCATCTCATCTCATTCTTTGGGAATATTCTAATTCTCAAAGAATTATGTACAGCATATTCATATAAAGTTGAGTGGAGGGAATTTTTAGACATTTTGGAAAAAATGTCTAAAACTGGTTTTTGCAAATTATGTATCTTTGGTCAGACGAAACTGAAACTGAACTTCATTGGGCTTTATAAAACGTTTTAATACTGCAGATCACCCTAAAAACACAGTTCCCCACACTGATACATGGAAGTGGCAGCATTATGCAGTGGGTATGCATTCATGCCAGAGGTTAAGGGGAAGCAGGTCAGAGTTCATACACAGATGGATGGAGCTAAACACATGGGAATCCTGGGGAAGCCTATAAGTTTTATATCATAATACAAAACTTTAAGTCCATATCGCCCATCCTTTAATGTGCACAAGCGTAAAAACTTTGATGTCTAGAGATCATGTGCTGTAAACGTATTTGGATGATTGATCATACTTTGACTGCAAAACTTTGGACATTAGTTTTCTTACATCTTGTCCCCCACGCACTTCCTGCGCCTCCACGAAGTCGAGCTTTTTTCCGTCTGCAACGACTCCGATTTCTGGAACAGAACAAAACATGAGAAAACAGCTGTGCATGCATTTGTCTGAACTGAGGACAATGGAGGAAGCTCTAAATTCACCTTTTACTTTGCAACATTTGTTCTTGAAAACCGTGACCAGGATGGCAGTCAGCAGCAACAGCCCACCAAAGATGGCAACGAGTGAATAGAGAGCGGCGTCTGGAAACCCTGAACAAAGAAAAACAATAAATTAAACACAAAGCTACCGTGCTTCCTCAAACCATTGACTGCGGTTCACAAGAAGTATAAATCAACTGCTTTTATTTATTATTACAATCTCTATTATAATTTGGAAATCCGTTACAGAAGAGTCGAAAATACAATGTCTGTCAGAATTTTATAATGCTGGGGGGTTGAGCTGATGCAAAGTAATGGAAATGAACAGCCTTTGTTAGCACAACTCTTTTGAAACTTTGAGCACTAATCTCGTTGCAAATGGCCACGTCTTCTTCGCTTTTTTTCTCTTTCTACTGACGTCACTGATAATCTTAGAATTCACGCTTTTACAATCTGTATATATGTGATAACGGCCCCCAGAGAGACTTCCTTGTTTGGTCATGGCAAGATATCGGTTCCTGATTCATATCTCACCAGGTGAGAGTTGAAATGTAGATCGACCAATAGTTCAACAAACCAGAGCAGAACCTGCATTACTGCAGACAAAGCCTCAATCTGTCCATCCATCTCGCTCTCCATCTTACCAAAACTTGTGAACAAGATAGTTAAAAACAACTTGACCCTGTGTGAATTAGGAAAATAATTTTAAAAATCTGTAAACTTCTGCTCTCAATTTTTGTACCATAAAGCAATAAAAAAAATGTGTGTTGTGTAATCATTCCTCCCTGGAAAAGGCATGACTGAGATATTAACTCACAATGGCTAAAAATGAGCACGACATCAGAGGAGAGTATAGAAATATCACTGTGCTTAATGAGCATAAGAAGTGTTTTCAAAGTCAAACTGTAAACCAAGACCACAGAACCACTGTCAAACCAACCATCGTCAAACTAAAACCAAAATCGAAAACATTTGATTGTAACTGGAACATTTAGAAAGTAACAGAAGTACCTTTAGATACTAACCTGAAGAATACCTCCACTAAAATACAAAGTCGCTGTACCTTCAATGAGTTCCTTAGAGACAGGCAGGGCAGTTGTAAGGCTAGTTTTCACTGTGCTGCTCTGGTGCTGATAAACTGTCAAAAGAAACAAAGAAAAGTCTCAAGGTTTGGATTCGTTTTGTTCAGGGTCAAACATCTCAGTGAAATTGGGGTGAACTGACATACAAAATATTTTTCTTATTCATGGTTTGAACTGAATATTCCTCCAAAGGAAACGAGATGATTCTAAACAACTGAGAGCCGAGTGGAATAGTGGAGATAAATTCTATAGAGGGGTTAAAAGCTCTGAGTTATTTTGTTCTCAGTTTCATTTGTGGTTTTGGGTTTCTGTTATTTTTGACTTTCTCACCCGGTGCGATGTCTTGTGTTGGCAACGCCCGGAGCGTTTTCTTTTTGGCCGTATTCTGATCTACTACAGAAGAAGATCAGATCAAAACAAACAACAGATTTTAAAAGCGATCATCAGGCTTGTCCGACTCAGTATTACATTTTCATTGCGATGCTCATGATGGAACTTGGATGGATTTGGAGCAAAGCAAATTTTTCAATGTGAAACAATTTTTCCCCATATATTTTTTTTTATTTTCTAGATTGTCTTGTTTCAAATGTGATTATATAATTTAGTTTTTTTATATTATTGTACCCATCTGTTTCATTTTTATTCATCAACATGCACAATAAATAACTTTAGAAGCTTTGCACTTTTGCTAGATATTTATTTTTTAAATAAAAAATATAAGTATATATCTATTGCTAGATATATTTACTTAAATTGTCCTTTACGTGTCCTGCATGCCTCTCACCTACAGACAGATGAAACTGGGTATAATTTCCGACGTTCCACTCTGGCTCTGAACGGCACCAGTACGTTCCGGTATCTCCTGCTTCCAGGTGTGTGATTTTAACTGAGAAAGACTCAGAGAAATCACTGTGCAGTAAGAATCTGCTTTGACCCTTCATCATGTCTGTGCAGTTGCTGCGTTGACTTCCTTTGCAGAGGAACTTCCTGTTATTTCGGTGATTAGGTGGATAAGGGCACTGCAAGGTTACTTCATGTCCTGCAGTTTCTCTAATTATCTTTGACTTCACACAGCACCATTCTGGAAAGTACACAAAATAAAATTATTAAAGGGCCTATAAACACTATTTTCGATATACATTTTTCCCCAAAGTCTGATTATTTGAAAAGTGTTTGACTTTTACACATTATGAGTACATAAATTTGATCTCTCACCCTTGACTTTCAGTTCAACAGCAGTGAAAACATCAAATCCTGAGTTTCTCTGGACTCCGCAAAGATACGACCCAGAATCCTTCAGAGTCAGATTGGAAATGGTCACATTGAATATTCTTGACTTCCTGTCATCAGAGAGTCTGAATCGTCCATTTTGTGTGTTGCTAGAGGTGATCACTGCCTGCTGCAGACATGAGGAGGGCCGGTTTCCTCTGCAGAAGAACTTCAGCTTGTCGACAGACTCAGAGTCATACGGACAGCTGATGGTCACTGAGCCGACTTCGTTACCTTGGATGTTGTTCACTGTGTCGCAGCATCTGTCTGTGAAAACATACTCGGATGATGTGGCAGGTTGCAGTTACACTGCAGCTTTATAAATAGCACATTGTGTAAACTCTTTCAACAGGTAATGCTTTCGCTTTCTCAATTTATCATCACTCGCTGCAGTCGGACAAAGTGTCTATTAATTCTCTTTCTGCTTTTCAAAACTGCCAATCAAAAATAAATATTAAAAGTAATTGCTCAATTTTGGGGGTGATGTGGTGGGGGAGGGGTAAACACAACCCATGTATGGAGGCCTTAGTCCTCGACTCAGACGTGACAGGTTCCCCATTTTTTATTACCCACTTTCCTGTCAAACCACTCTGAGTAAAAAAGAACAAACAAAAAAAGAAATAGTTAATCTTAGCGCTACCCTCCTTCACTCCCGACTCGATCTGATTTGTCCCGAGCCCCACAGAGAAACAGCACAATCGATCTCTTCAGTTGGGCGGATGCAGCCAAAGATCAGCTTTTTAATGAAGTATTTTAGTATTACTGCATCTCTCTCGCCCCTCAGGAATCTGAATAAAACCCAGCAGAAATCCTTCCACTGTGTTGCAGGTGTTGCATGCAGGTTGCTGATTTTGGTTTCCTTCCACTTGACATCCATGTGAAACTTATTGTTGCTCAATAAAGTTTGGAAAACGTTTGGAAATACTTTTCTGGGCGTCGTTGTCGTCCAATCTGCTTATTTGTAGTTCATTATTTGTAGGAGAGTATTTTTTATTGTCAAAAGAAAAACATATGTATTTTGTCTTTTTTTTTACCCTGGTAGCTGATCTTAAAAACAATTCACTCACTTCACAAAGACTTATGAAATTTTCAGTTCTGTATGAAATGAAGCTACTCCCTTCTGCATGCAAGGTGTGTATGTTTTCGTTCTATGTTTTCATGTTACTTATATCCCAATGCTTTGTTTGAAATGTTGAAAGTAGCAGCACTGCAAAGGCTTGGTAAACTAATCATTAGACATGGAGGAAATCCTGTCATTGTGCTAATTTTACTCAACTGCCACCCGTTCTGAATATTGCAATCACTTAGAGCCTTTCCCCTTCAGGTAGTCACAAATCCTGTTTGAAAACTATTTAGCAACTTAAATGGAAAAATAAATAAATAAATAAATGCACATACCTTGTTTTGTTTCTAGTTTTACCTCGGTGTAGATGTCTTTTCCATTCTTTGACACCCCACACCAATATTTCCCAGCGTCGGTTGACTGAAGATCAGAAATTGTTGATGTGAAGATTCTGGTCCTTTGGTCATCATAGATTGAGTGTCTGGATTTATTTTTTTGTGATGTTGTAATAAGGACATCTCCGTCCGCGCAGTCGTTCCTGCATAGGTACTTTTCATAAGTCTCATAACCCTGAGGATATGAGCAGGAAATCTTTGTATAACTGTCTTCATATCCAAACACACGGACCAAACCTGCAGCGCTGTGCAGACAGCTCAGAGCTGCTGCAGAGAGAAGACAACGTAAGAAAACATTTTGAAATCAAAAGTCCGACAACAGCATAAGGCGTTCTCATTCTTTGGCATATTGTCATGTCCTCCCTCCTGACATAGAGATAAGAAGTTATATAAAATTATTTTTAAAAACTTACAACACAGAGAAAAGAGCAGTTTCTGAAAGCTCCACATCTTTGACCTCTTTCAAAGAAAAAGAAACTTAACAGGAAGTGAACCAAAATAAAACTAACACCCACTCTGAAGCCATAGCTGGTGCATGATGCTCATTCTCACTTCTTCATTATTCAGAAGGTTAATTTTCGGACATTATCAGATGAGTACGCTTCATCAGAGAAGCGTTAATATTCTCTTCTTTAATGTTCTCTCCACAAAGACAACTAAAGTGTTGTCTCATCTATTCGGATCTTTAAAATAAAATTATGGTACAAATATATAAACTCTGTAAAGTTTTTTTTTTTTTTTTTTCAGTATGTGTGTTGCTTGTGGTTATTTGAGGTTACAACAAAACAAGAAGTAAACTTCTGAATTTACTTTTCTGCATTTTCTACTGCACTTAATTTACCAACCACAGAGGGGCGCTCCATCACCTTCCTTTACTGCAGCAAGGCGCTACAGGGAAGCTGGAATGGGTTCTTTAAAGCCTATTTAACCCTTCTTCTTTATTTTGAACACTTAAAGTCGTGCCTAGTTGAGTTGAAAGGCTTTTTGTAATAAAACCATAAAACAGTGATGTGAATCTCATTTATTTTAAGGATTCATTGGACAGTGACACATTCTTTCTTTCTCGCATTCTGATGCTTTGTGATGATCACGACTTACATAAAACTCAAAATTCAGTTTCTCTAAAGAAGAATAACCATTTAAACAAATACCATCCTACTAAAAGTATGTCAATGTTGTGGACTAAGTACTCTTGCATGCATAGAATGGGCTTTGCTTCACAATCTTCTTAAGGATGTAGTAATACTTGCTGCTTGTGCACATTGTTTCCCTCCATTCAAATTTCCATTAATATGATTGAATGCAGCTGTGACCAGAAAGCTTCTCTAGCACAGATGCTGGACAATGATGATTGAATAAGCTATTAAGTGGTCACAACATTTCTGTATAGATTAATTTTTTTTGGTTTTCTGAATAACATTTTCTGAAATATACGGTTTTAATTGATTGTAACATGAACATTAAAAAACAATCTGTGTGAAGTGAGTCTTTATAAATGAGTTTCACTTATAGAAATTGTTTTTGATAAATTCAGAATTTTGAAATGCAGTATGCATTGTGAGCAATTTCTCTTATCGAGCCATTAGTTTCTTGTATAGTTAATAACAAATGTCTTAGGAATGCTTTAGTCGACTGAACGAAGCAGGAATAACTAAAGTACAGTCTTCAGTTTCACAGGTAACCTGGAGTTTTTTTGTTTGTTTTTTTATCATTTTGTTCTAGATTTGCTGCTGGGTTTGCAATAATTGCACTGCTGCGTGACTCAACTTTGAGCAAGCTCCAGCTGTCGGACCAAGCACTAAAATACATCGGTGCAGAGAGGTGTTAACAGTCTCCTCGGTGACTGGCAGGTGTCCACGTCCTTGCTCCAAAACAAGTGCAAATCGTGAGGCCTCCGCGCCACCAGACCTGCCAGTTGGTGCAGAGTTTTTCTACATGTTGTGTGTGGCGCATGTGAGATGTAAAGTGCATCTCTCAGGTTCTGCAAACATGCATGCTATATTTGTTTCCATGTTTCTGAAAGAGATGGCTGTCACATCAGTTCCTGGACTTCGCAGCGTATAGATGCTGCCACCTGCAGCTGCCACTTGCAAATTAGAAATGTTTTCTAATTTATGGAACATTTGTATGATTCTGTGGCTCCATATGTTAAGATTTGGCTAAAAGCTCTCTAGGAGGCACCACGTTAAGGAAACAAAACATTATTTTCTGCCTTCAAGAGAATGTTATCCTTAAATGTTTTAGATTCAACAAAAGAAAACTATGAAGAAATCCACAATTAAAATTTGAATTTTAATATTAGAAGTGTGTAATTGTTATTACAAACAATACTGGTTCATCTTAGATCTTATTACATATTTGAATGATTGATAGGCATGGGATAAGTGTGTTAAAGAAACAAGCATGTTCTAAATATGATTATAAGGATGAACTGGGTTAACCATAAATTATGTGCTCAAAATTATAATTTGTTACAACTAAGACAAAAAAAATTACAATTAAAATAAGAGTCAATTATAAAAAAACAAGTGGTAAAGTTCTCCTATTTTTAATTAATTGGTGCACTTCAAGTGCATGGCTGTATTTATTGGGCCGTGTGCACATTTCTGCTTTTATTTGTAATTATGCCAGTTTTGGTTCTCCATATAAATCATCTACATGTTTAAAGTCTATACAGAGAAACATGGGAACTTTAAGAAATGCATTTGTCTCCTTATATCATAATATCATATCCTCTTTCACCCCTTTTTTTAGAACAACACACGCACACACAACCTAAAATATTATTCCACCATATTCAACAACTGACCCCACCCCTGGCCAGCGCGTTGCAAAATGTCAGCGCCGAGTGTGTGTGGGCGGAAGCGTGCGTGTGTGTTTTCCCCGAGCTCAGCCATTCCCGTCGCGTCCAGCTGACCGCTCAGCTGTGCCTCTCGCATACTGCAGCACAAACTCTTTTCATATCTCACACACTCTCCCTCAGAAAGGTTGACATTAAGACCGCCGTGCGGAGGGATAAGTGTGTCCCGAATTAGCGGGGATGGCAGGCCGCGCCGGGCTGTTTCTAGGGCCGGTTGTTATGGATGGGGAGGGGGAGATTTGGGTTTCTGCAGAGTGCTCGGTTTGGAGCTGAGCAGCGCGTAAGACGCGTGTTGAGGTCTTCTCGGACTACAACCCAACATAAACACACAGGCCGCATATGCATCCCTCGGTGAAGACAGGAGGCGTTACACGGACGGCCCTCTCAGTTTTATGGCATCTATCTTAGACCTTTTTACTATGTCTGGATGTCTCCTTCCTGTTCCCTCTTCTGTTACACTACCACTCACACTATTTCATGTTAAATCAGTGGGTCATATACAAAAACAAAATCATATTACTGCGCAAAAACAAGAATTTTAAAAGATAGTCTGCAAATTTTGAGGTTATGCCATTGCCTCATTTGTACTTGTTTAAATTTTTTATGTCGTTGATGATCACGGAGTGATGCTTCATATTTAACTTTTGTTTTAGTTATTTGATATCTTCATGACAACGTAATTCTAGTGTCTTCTTATTCTGAAGAGCTGCTTTGATTGTTTTGGTGTTTTATATAATATGAAGTTAGACAGAAAACTGAAACATTTGTAATGTTAGCGTCGCTGACGCCAACGTCGTGACGCCAACGTCGTGACAGCACAAAGTTAAAGACTTGGTCAAAGAAGTCAGAAGAAAAGCAACAACACTAGCGTCTCCTCTGAGTGTGCAGCTATACGAACACCATGAGGTTTTCACTTCCCGTTGCAAGGTGTTATTTTCCGGGAATAGCAGAGGAATCAGACAAATTTACAATTCATCCATCCATTGTTTATACTCTCTTATCTTTGCAGGGTCTCTGGAGGGCTGGTGCTTATCTCCAGCAGCCATTAGGCGAGAGGTGAGGTGCTGCCTGGTCGCCAGTCTATCACAGAACAAAAGACACACAGGGAAAACATACACACCCATTCACATAAAGACTAACCAGAACCTTGAAAACCAAGTCATGTTTTTGGACTTTGGGAGGAAGTTGGAGTCCCAAGAGAGAAACCCCACAAGAATGGATGATTTGTTTTTGATTTCTCTATGATCTAACAAGAATGGAAGTGTGTTGCAGGTGTTCCCTAAAAATGGATTCAGAAATGTACCTCAATATAAGGCCCACTAACTCATAATATCATCATCAGAGCTTTCCCAACATGTTTAAAGCTAAAGTAACATCAGTGTGTGGAAACTTCTCATTTTGAAGGACATAATTGAAATGGATTTTACAAAAATAAATAATTAAGGTAATCTTAACTTGTCTAAAATTCTAAAAGTTTATTGCCAGTGAGTAATACGAATGAAAATTTACTTTTATAAAGTGTTAGTCTGGCCGATGCCTTCCTATGAAATTCTGCTCAATTCTAATCTCACTTCACTTCTCCCTCTGGACTTTCTCCCATAGAAGTGGATTTCTCCAATAGAATTTCTACTGGGCCAATCAGACTAAGAGGTTTTGAACGATGATGCTAATTTTCTGCGCTGTTTTAGAATTGTAGTCTGTAGTTTTAGCAGTAGCAGCAAAAGAAGTGAAAGAAATCAGTCAGTCCTTGTTGGCCACACTTCCAAATATTGAAGATAAACAGCTGTCTGGTTCAACTCAGCACTCCTCTATTCATAGTGGAAGATGGTTGTCTACAGCGCAGGCGATTTCCACTAAGCTTTGTATCATTGCACCAGTGCATTACGTATGTCTCGGCCAAACTTTAGTGGTTGGGTAAAATCACTAAAATGATTTATCCACTTCCTGGAATCCACGCCTCCAGGAAGCAATTGTTTGAGTATCAGAGAGTCCAGACCCATCTGTACACAGCGGAGCACAAAACAAGGACTGGTTTTCACCAGGCTACTAGTGTGTGTGAGAGTGAAAGCGAGAGCAGGAAGGTGACATTCCATCCATTCCTGCTCTTCCTGAGGAAGGATAGAAAGTATTACACACACTGCTGTTGACAGCAGATGTAGGGAGAGGCGTACAAACACCCGTCTAAGGCCATTCACATATCCTTGCGCTCTTTCACTCCAATATATAAAACATCAAAGTAGCCATTCATCTCTTAGCCATCTAAAAGCAGCTCTTTTGTTTGGCTGCTGCTAGATGTAGCAGCATGAAGCACCTTTCATGAAACTCAAGAGAAACATATTTTTGCTCTTGCTATTGAACAGGCGAGGTGTTTTGGGAGGGGTGGAGGTGAAAAAAATTACTTTGCTTCTCTTTTTGCTTCACTTTTCACACAAAAAATAAATAAATGAACACCGAGTCTCACAGAGAAGATGCCAAATATGTAGAATTAGCACTGACTTTTCAATCTCTGCTACTAACTAATGGTCACTCACATGATTTTTTCATATTGGTTAAGTTGCCAGATAATATTCTTTTGTTTACATTCATTATGATGTCGGTAACTTTTTGTCCTCTGGTGTGGATCTTCCTTTATTTTCACGGCACAGTTTCTCTTGAGTTCATTATAGTTCAGTGACAAAACCACAAACTGTTCAGTTTACCTTTTGTTCATAAAAAGACACCAGCTTTATTTTTCTGTATATATGTATAAGCCACTTAGACTCATTTGCAAACCACACACAAATTCAGTACACATAGACTCACAGAGCTGCATACCCTAGACTTCTCTCAGAAGGCTAAAATTTACAGGAAGCTTTTTACAAAGCAAACTTTCATTTCTAGAAATAGCAATAAGGCCATCATCGCAACAACTAGTAGGGCACAAATATCAGTTTACAGAAATCAGCCATTCTGTACAGAAATACACTTGTAGTTCACAAGAGTAGTCAAATGGCGGCAGTACAGTCAGTCTTTTTGAAAACAAAACCTGGACCATGTTGGTGGAGGTTTGATTAAATTGCTGCTTGTCCTTTTCTGATCTATGCTCCAGTATTTTTACCCATAACTCCTTCATTTTAAGGCGAATGCTCTTCCACCAGAAATCCCTCAGTTCGTGTCTATGTGGCAGGGGTTTGTTCCTGCATTCACTGCGTCAGCGTACAGCTTTAAGAAGTCTCTATAGCGAGGCGCACAGCCGAGCCACGCCTCACCAAAGTGGACAGAGCCGGTCAGGAGGTACTCGTCCTCTCCTGGACGCACAACGCACAGAGCGGGAACGCTGACCCGTCCTCTCCAGCCCTGTCCTCTGGCTCCGCCCCACGCAAACAGGCCGCTCTTCTGCTGGAACAGCCGACGCAGAGTCACCGTGACAACGGGGTGCTGGTTTGAGCCCGACGCTGCATCTCCAAAAGTGCCGCAGCCAGCTTGAAAGATCGGATAGGAGAAGACAAGATAAAGGAGATGAAATGAAAACGGTTTGAACTAAATGTTGTGGAAGTTAGAAGCATTTTCAATTTGGGCCACATCACTGGGCTTCAGAAGCCTGGCTTAGCTAACCATTAAGAAACTATTAAAAAAATATAGATTTCTCTGCATTTGATGAGCACTTCATAAAATTAAAAATAATTTAACATCTTTTTACACTGATGTAAATTGGCACTGTGCAAATAAAAAACAATTTGAGTTGAATAAAAAAAATAAATGTCTAAGGTAACAACTGTTACCATAAAGCTCTGTTTCTGTCCTCTTTAGGCCTCAGTAATGGTTATGACGGGCAGAATTTGGCCCGCGGGCCTTGGGTTTCACACCATGTGTTATATGTGGTTACATAAGCAACTTTCTTCTAAAGGATCGGATAAGAAGGCAGACTGCTCTCATGTTAGTACTTTGAAATGTTAATAAAACCAGAATTTAAAACCAAAAATTAAACACTGAACTTTAATTTCTCAGTCGAGTAGGCGAGTATGGAAGTAAATTTTTCCCTTTGTCTTTGACTTGTAAGAGTTACATAATCTGTAAAATCTTGCTAACAGCTGTTTCCAAAGTCTACATTTGCTGCCAGCAGACCTTTCTGTGTGCTTATGTGTTGATGAAGTTACCGAAATCACTCGTGCAGACAGCCATGAGGACCTCTTGATCCGAGCAGGGCTTACAGGTGACTAAATCAAAAAATGGGAAAGGAAGACATATTAGGTATTCCTAATAAAAACACACAAGTTCCTATTTTCATAGCTTATTTCATCAAAATTGGCTACCCAAAACTTGGGCTCCAACTAAACTACTCTAGTTGATTTTTCTTTCATCGGTTTCATCAAGATGAAGAAGGTACATCTTCTCAAAAACATTGACTGTACTGCAATAGCTGTGCCACATCAGCAGGTTGAGAAAACATAAACACAAAGTATAAATCAGACATTTAGACAGTTAGACAGGAAATGAGGTCTGAAAGTACAAGTATTTTTCATAACTTCCTGCAAAAAGAATATTACTTGTATCACTTTTCCGGATGCTCACACTCGATAGAGATCACTGTGTCCATGATGAGAAGGGTCACAGAAACTGTTGAAAGTATCAAAATCACACTCCACTATCGCAACATTCTTAGGATTTTAAATATTAAAGGTAAAAGTGGCTGTGTTCAGAGAGAACACACTGGTGTTAAGGGTTTACATCTTAAATTTACCTTATCATCCTAAATATACAGTGAAACTTCTTTTGTTCCATTTTTTAAACATTTATTTAAAATTAGTTAGATAAACTCTTAATTGTCTGTACAGCATGTCATGTTGCTGTTCAGCTGAAAAACAACATATTTGTCGTCTTGATTACATTTTTGAATTTTGGGATTTCAGCCTTCAATAAAGATCTTATTTATCCCTGTTGCACATTGGGTAATTTAAGGGTGTTTTCACTCTTGATAATGCGCTAGAATTGGTTCGATTGGGGACTAAAATTGCAACATGTTACGTTTTCAGCTAGTGTAGTTGACTTTCACACTGCACTGTCACATGATGCAAACCCTTTGAAAAGCCTGTTTCCCACCCTCGCCTGTAGTGGTGCTGCACTAAGAACCACTGAAGGAAACGACACAAAAACCTCTGTCATAGCCGTACCTGCTTTAATAACCAAGGTAACACTATGCACGAGTCGTCTTCCTTCTTTACCAAACGTAAGCAAAAATGCAGTAGTGTCAGATTTTAGAGGTTGTAGGATTTCTCTGTTGGCACGAGCCATTTCTCCTGCTAGCGCTAGACCCTCGTTTCTCTTTTGGATTTGCCCAGATTGCCCTGCACGATAGTCCAGTTCTTGCTTTTGTGTCTGTCGCCGGTTTGCTTGAAACTCACATATGCATTCAAACAGAGACTTGGGTTTGTAGGCAGACCAGAGTCAGATTTTTTTGGTCTGCACTAGAGTTCGATTGCACGTTTCCAACTCCCCAAACAAACCGGACTCTATAGACAAACCAACTAGAGTTCTGCTAAAGTGAACTGAACAGGGCTGGTGTGAATGAACACTAAAAGGCCTCCCCTGTGCTACAACATTGTTTTCTAAAAAAAACAATTTTCAGCCAGATACACCAAAACATCCAATACTTGTTCTTTCAAAGATGGACTTTCCACGTGGATGAGTGGTGGGAAAGCGGAGCAAAACAGGCCTGCAAGTCTGCTTCCAGTTCTCTCCGTTCTTCTACGTGCAGAGGGGTGTTTATCCAAAGAGATCAAAGGAAATAAAGCGTGCATGAATGAGCAAAGCAGGTGACTAGAACTGAGAAAAAGCAGACTGAAACGGGGGATTAACCTTCGACCCTGGCAGCTATAAAAACAGCACTAAAACGCCAGACGCACACCCTGGCAGGAAACTTCACTGGGGAGGCTTTCTTCTCCGTCCTTCCCCACCTAACCGCTTCACACGTGCGGGTGGGCTGCTCAGAGATCCCCCTTTAAGGAGAGGGGAAGACACAGTGGTGGTGGTGGGTCGGGGGATGGGTGGTGTCGGTTTTGACTGGCAGTGGAGGAAGGACTGGCTGACCCTTGTGCTTGACCCTGACAAGACTCTTTTTTGATTGGTCTGTTTGTTTTCATACGTGCGGCTCACTTGAGGGAGAGAGGAAGGGCGGGAGGAAGGCCTCATCAAGGTTATGATGAAGAAACAAAGATTGAACGGAGACATGTCTTCTGGCGCAGAAAACTTTGTTGTTTTTAGATCGCTACTGCTAGTCTGCAGAACTCAGTTTCTGCTTTCAGTGCGCCAGAAGCCACAGAAAGATTGTAGATAATTTACCAAGAAAAGTTAATGATGTATAGATTAAACTCCAAACATGTGAAACTTGAAAAAAAGTTAATGTTTCTCTAAAGCGAATTTGTGGTAGAACCACCAAACTGAAAGACATCTCTGAGATTTTATAAATACAAAGGTAAAACCGTATAAAACAGGACATCTGAGCCAAGAAATCAATTCAGTTCAATTCAAAATACTTTAATGATCTGAAATGGATATTAAATGTTGCTGCACATCATATTAATTCAAGATTTTTCAAAGACTTATTGGAGACAGTGATGGCTGTGGGCAGAAAGGATCTATGGTAGCTGCCTGTATTACAGCATATTTAAAGAAGCTTCTGACTCAAGACAGTTTTTTATGACAGTCTCAGTCATAGAAAGTGTATATTTACAGCCAATCCTGTTTGGTTTATATTTAATATTTCCACCGCAGTGTTTGAGGTGGGGTTTTGTTTTTGTGAACTTTGTTGCCAAAAAAAAATAAAAATATTCCATGAAAATATTTCAACTAAAAAGAAAGGAAAATGAAACTTTTTTTTTTAGATTTGTAGGTTAGTGTTAGTGCAAAACCATAAATTATTCTCAGTTCAGCAGATCAGAGTTTGCACATTATGTTTAAGGCATTTAAATGTACAAACAACTAATTTTAATGTAACACATTTAAATATTCTGCACCTAATATAACACCACCAACATAGCTCTAATTGCATCATAGACCTACTGTAATGATTCAACAATCAAGTTTGTGGAAAAGTCGTGTCTAGTTACACCGAAATGTCACGATTTTAATGGCAGGAAATTTCCCACATTAAAGACCAAAAGTTTGAAATTTATTGCATCTTATAAAACAAAACAAACAAAAAAAAACATAAGAACATGAAGACAAAAACATGTGTTTAGTGCCTTTGGAAAAACAGAAATAAGCTTCCTGTTACCTGGCCCTTGATGCAGGTATGGGTACATATGGGCCCCTGGTCCCTGACTGGGCACCAGCTCATACTGGAAAGCTGTGATCTTCCTGCTGATGTCTCTCTGTGGGACGGCCTCCACAAACAGAGCCCCCTCCTTCAGCCTGAAGCAGCGCACCGCGCCCTGCGCCTGGTCGGCGTCTGAAAGCAGCAGCCTCAGGTCTCCTTCGTGCTCCAGGTACACATGAGAGCCCTGAACAGGAGGAGTGGGAGAAGTCGTTCAGAAAGTGTGAAACAACCAGGCAGACGACAGCTGCAGGTCATCCAGACGAGATTCAGGTTTGTTTCTAAACCACCTGGGAGAAGGTTTGAGGCTTGATGCAGACGAAGACGTCGGCCGTGCGCCCGGATGAAGACTCGGTGTTGGGTCGCAGGTTGACGATGATGGCCCCGGTGGGGTAGAGCCACTCCAGGGACCCCTGAGAGCAGCGGAGGTAGACCTGCTCCACGTCTCTGCGATGAGCTTCATGGCTCAAACCGCTGCAGACAGAGAGAAGATGACTTTTCTTAAGAGTTATTACAAAGAGACAGAATTACCAGTGTTAAGATAGCATGAATACTCTCTTCGTGTGATTACAGACACATCCTACAACATAAGAAGTAGAAATATATATGTGTGTGTGTGTGTACAAAAGCATTCACACCCTCTTGACTTTCTCACATGTTCTTCATTTTCTAGCTACAAACTAAAACTTATTACATTTGCATTTTATGAGAAAGATAAGTGTGGGATAATTGTTAAGTGGAAGGATTAAGACGCATGCTTCGTTTATAATACGTCTACAATGAAAAATCTGAAAACTGCTTCGATTTTGAAGCAGTTTCACATTCAGGCAAAGGTCATTATAGGACAGGACAATGCTTTGATCTAAGCTACTCTATTGTAGTTCTGGTTGCATATTTCCCTGAACGATTCTGTTTTCTATAAACTTTTGAGAATCTCACCTTTCCCCACAGCATGATGCTCCCACCACCATGTTTTATAACATGGGATATGTGTTCAGGGTGATAGTTTTCTGTTCACACTTACTACTTTGCATGTAAGCCACAATATATATATATAT
>CAEGAE010003131.1:0-23607 GCA_903067095.1 Girardinus metallicus
TCTGTAACGTCATGATGCTCTTTGCCACCCATTTGTTGCAACCGGGATGATATGAAATTTATTTTCCGGTATTTTCAGTCAAACTACGCATCTAAAGCACAGCCGCCCGCAGTGTTCAGTCTATCCGTTTATCTGTAATAATCCCGCCGGACTCCAGGCGTCGCTGCCGTCATTTTAAGATGTTTATTGGTCCCACGGAAAAAGACAAAAACCCGGACATTATCATGACTCAATAAAATCCTCCCAGGCCAAACTTGAAAACTGGACGTTATGCTGCTAACACTTAGCTTTCGTCAACAACTCAGGCGGAAGTGAGAGAGTAAATAAAGTCCCGGCCGGAACACGGTGCGCTAAATAATAACACATAATAACGAGGCTTCGAGGCAGATCATTTTTTTTTGAGGAATTTTAATAATCGAGGTACTCGATTCATTCGAGGAACCGTTTCAGCCCTAATCTAAACAAAGAAAAACCTAAATAGAATGACTAAAGGAAGATGGGTATGGATGCAGACATAACAGAGCTCAACCTAAAGTAACCAGATAAGAAAAGCTAGAAGGACTTACTAACTTAACTGGAACCACTAAAGAAAGTTATACCTAAACTCAGACATGTAAGAATAACTGAACCAAGATGATGAAATAACTAAGAAATAAACGTTACTAGAAACACTACCGGGAGGCTAAAATAAGGAATAACTACAAGGATTCAAGAAAAATAATCTAACTATAATCACTAAAGAGAGATAGACATAGACTCAGACAAACAAGAATAACAGAACCTAAAGTAACTAAAGAATAGACCTAACTAGAAACACTATGACGGATTGAAAATAAGGAAGGCAATAACAAGACAATTCTAACCACAATAATATATAAACTCAAATAATAAAACTAAAATGACCACGAACCTAAAGTGAACTACAGCATAATGATAATTAAGAAGAAAAAGCAAAACCAAAACCAGAGTCCTGACATATACATACTGACTCTTCATTGATAGAATTGAAAAGTTAAAAACAAAACTCGTTCTCCTGGTCAGACATCAAAATAAATGCTTTACTCAGCACTCTGATTATCTTCCTGGAAAGATACAGGAGATACAGCGAAACCTTGAGCCGGAGAAGAATGTCAGTTGCTGTCACGATGCTTGCTTTGAAGACAAATGGCGAAAAGCTTTCAAATGCTGTCAGATTCTTTTTTTCTGTACCAACCTGGAGATGTAATGAGGAAGACAATGATCTGAGATCTGACTCAGCATTCTTTGGTGAGATCTGATCTCCGGTTAGACGGTGACCAGCTTCAGTTCTTGACTTTATTGTTTTTTAATCTGCCTCCCTTCGGCTTCTTGCGTCGCAGGTCATCATGAAATATGCAGTTTAATATATGCATGGCCTCTAACCTTGCACAGATTCAGCTACCATCTTTGTTACCATCTTTGCTTGGTAACAAGTCAACATTTTCATTATTTGCATTATATCTACATATAAATCCACATTTATAAATTTACAAGTTGTTGCATGTTTTTTTTCTTGGAGTTTTTTAGTAATGGCAGTGGGGAACGCTTTCAAAGACCTGCAGTGGGTGTACATGTAACCCATATAAAATGGGAATGTCTCTTTAAGAAACAGAGATTAGGGAAGCTAGGTACCTAGCTACCTAGCCAATAGGAAGTTTAGTTTCCAGTGTGTCTCAACCAATCAGAATACAGACTGTCGCTGTAGGTCCCGCCCTTCTTCCCCGTGTCTGCAGCACATTTGTGTGATCCGCCATGAGGAGGAGCCTGTTAAGCTGTGCAGTATGAGAGTCTGTGCTGGTTAAGACGGAGAAAGTAAAAGATACGAACTTCAAATAAACCCTTTTGCAGATAGAATTGCTGTTTATCATCCGACTTCTAAGCTGGAAGTTGTTGAAGTGAGTAAACTTCAGTTTTTCTGCCGAGCACTGTTAGAGCTACCTCGTTAGCCTCGTTAGCTATTATTAGCTATTGGTTTCCTGGAAGTTCATCTCGTTCTCCGTTCAGCTGAAGGTAAAGCCTAAAATATAGTATATTCTTACTTTATTCACGATGAAAGTTCACATTATTGAGGTTAAAGCATGAAAAATGTGCCTTGTTACATTATTAAGTGCCCTACGTGTCCGGACTGAGAGCCACCATATTGTTGTCCCAAACGTGTCGCATTGAAATCGGTGAGCATATTATGTGCCTTTCATTTAGGTTTTTGCTCTGTTTATCACATTTTTGTTGAATAATAGCCTTTATTTAAACTATTTAATTATTAAAATGTAAACTTTTACCGCTTTTGGGTAAAATTTTATGTTTAACATTGTGTTTGGAAAAAATGCTTTTGCAATTTACAAAAAAGTAAATTGGTAATGCTGTGAAATCCTGCATTGAGGTAAGATAATTGTTTTATTGCAAACTTGAGCAATTTGATAACAAACTAACGTCAAATATGATGTCTACAGAAACATGATTTAAGGATTAAAGCTAGAACAGCTTAATAAAAATTCTTATATTTCTGCTGGTCCTGTCTGTTGACGGGTCAGGTTTTTTTCTATGCTGGATTGTTCCTGAGGTGGATTCCTCCTGTGACTTTGACTGAGCCGTCCCACCTGGACTTAGAAAGAACTGGATTCCTTCTTTTCCATTTGGAGTCCTGCTGCACCCTGCGGTGTGGCAGGCCTGTATCTCTCACATCTTTACACACAGTCGGTCATGCGTGAGACACTGACTGACATTTTTTGCTTATTGTTTCATCCTGGAATTTTGGACATTACGCTTTGGACCAGTTTTTATTTGGGACATTATAACAATCTGCTGTGTAGGAAATTCTCCTCATGTGAACGGTGTTGAGTGGAACCTGAATTGGATGTGAAATTGATTAATCTGTCTATTACGATTCAGATTACCAGGGTGAACCCAACAGATTTAAAACTCAGAATTAGCACTTGGCCAAGTATTATTATTATTTCTTGTACGTAAATTTATTTTCTTAATTGTCTTGTACAACTGTTTGTCAATTTTATGGTTTATGTCACTAAAGCCAGTTGATCTGTAAATTCGTCCAACTGCCTTTGTGTGTCATTTAAACACCCCGCTGTGCTCCTACAGCCGAACCTATTGGCCCATTCATCTAAAATATATAATACCCTCCTCTACTGTGTTACAGGAGCAGATACACAACAGTGTGACTGGGGCTTAAGAAAACGGACAAGTTTGAATTAACCATACCTTTCTGAATACCCCATCCATCAAACTGAAAGTTAATCTGTGTCATTTTTATATAATAACGTACATTATTTATTTCATTTGCACATTTGGTGTGAGAGTTTAAGGTTCTATTTTATGTGTACATTTTTGATTGAGGACACAGTCTTATTTGAAAGCTTTGTGTGATTTATATGCATCTGTCAAAAGATCACAAAGTTATCTAAAGGAGATGACAGATGGATCCAATTACAGCTGTTGAGGGAAAAATACAGTGTTGTATTCATTACTCTCTGACCTCTCAAATCAGTTCACTGAGGTTTTGAGATTGGAGTCAAACTTTGTTTCACACAGTACTTTGATATGAGTTTTGTCTCAACTGCTTATACGTGGATTACAGGGGCTTATGCACGGATTACAGTGGCACAACCAAAAAGTGAAACTAAAAAACAAGGCAAGATGGATTTTACATAAGTCACTCTCAAAAAGCTAGCCTTTATGATTATTGCTTTTTGGTTTTACACGCATTACTCTTATTATTCATCTAAGTTATATAATTTATAGATCACGAGTAGCATTACCCATTTCCAAGCATGCATTTTTATGTGGCCTACTTAAAAAAAAAAATAATGTTTTCACTAATTGTAGTGGTGTAAGTAGCTGCTCTCTGTAATGGTGCTGTGTCAGGAACATTGCTGAATTCCCAGAAGTAATTTGCTGTAAATTTACAGAGCTGATTACCTCAGTTACTGGTTCTACTCAGTGTTTCCTTTCCTCTGGTCCTCTGATGAATGGCTCAGGTTTGCATTCATTGACAAAGCAGTTTTACTTTGAAAAATGATCTACTCTCTACTAACTTCTAAAATGGCTTTAATCTGAAACCTAAACTGTACAAAGACGTTTAACAAACTTGAAACTGGCAATGCTAAAATGGAAAAGCTTTGAGTGAACTGCTATGTGTCCAATAGCTGATTACATTCAAGATGGAAAATAGCTGCCAGCTGCTGCTAATTACATCACTTTATTAAGTGATCATCATGTTAAAAATGTTAAAACCAAGAATTTTGCCAGTTTTCTGACCTGCATAATGTGACGTAGAGTTGATACAACATCAAGGTGGAAATACGTCAACAATGATCTAAGAGAAACAAACGATAATGCAAGCTGGAAAAAAGTATAATCTCATTTCCAAACTATTTGAAGTCCATCAATCTGCATGAATGAGTTTTTTTTTTTTTACAAAAGCAAAAACATGTAAGACGTTGCCAATCTTTTCTGGATGGATCTGTAAATAAAAACCATCAGGAGTTGAAATGAGAAGTATATTCTTTAATGAAATGAGACAAATATAGAGAAGTTTAACAGTAACAAACAACATGTTTTCGGAAACCAAACTTGAGTCAAATGTAAGTCCAAAGCAATCCTAAACCGGGTCGTCAACAGGAGAATAATCTCAAACAAAGTGGAAAATCTAGAACAGAACGGGGAGGAAGAAATAGCATTGGAATAAGGTGTTCCAGTGGCTCAGTCAAAGTCCAGACCATACTAGAAGGTTGTAGTAGAACCAAAAGAGAGCTACTGAGAATCAACTACCTGCAAATCTTGAAGTGAAGCAACATGGTTAAGTTTCTGTTTCAACACAGCTAAATTAAATGATTCTGTCATTAGCAGGTCTCTGTTGGACTGTAACTAAATGCTCAGGAGATAATTCTGTCATTTAATTCTACCCTCCACTGTGGATAAATTGAAATAATTTTGTAAGAAGTGCCAGGAAACTTTAAAGAGAGGAAATGCTCTTCTTCAGTCCTCGTGCATCAGAATATAATTTCTATGATCTTTAGTGTAAACCTTCCAACACAGGCTGCAAAGTGATAATTCTGGCCCTTTAAATGGCTCATCAGGTCATTGCAAAGTGCTGTAATTTGACAGCTGGGTCACCTCCAAGAAAATGTGAATGAATCGGCCTTTTAAAGCCGTGCTAAGCTGCAAATATACAGTAATTCATGGTTCCGTCTGCTGGTGCCAAAGTCAATGTTTTGCATTGTAAAAATGAACATTTATAAAATCTAAGACTAATGTTTTACATGCAAACCAGAACGTTCGACATGGTGTTAACAGGAGCCAAGTCTTTTATGTGTTTTTTGAATTAAACTATGTATCTAGGCCCACATCATGCTAAATAATTCTGCTAAATTCCCCCAACTCTTACCACTCCATAATTGCTCTGATTTGCAGCCCAGATTTTACTACAGTGTTTACACACCAGTGCAAAAAGTCCAGAAAACATTTTACATAAACTGAATATTATATGTACCCTAATTTTTGTTTGTTTATTTATTTAGCATAAATCGTTCTCAAGTGGAGACTGCATGGCTGTAAACTGAAACGTGAACATTTCACTGTACAGGATAAGAGTCAGACAGTCCTTCACACTGAAAGGACATAAATGAATGTTCACTAGATTGTGAATATCATATTTGAGTTGTAAGTTTGTAAATTCTGGAGAAATGTAATACTTCAGAGATTTCTCTTAATTTTTTCTAATTGCAGCCAAATTAAATTAAATGGCAGTCAATAAAAACACTTGTCATAAAAAAAAAAATCTGTGAAACATTTTCAAAGTTATATTTTAATTTGTAAAAAAAAAAACACAACTGGAATAAAGGAGATGGACTTATTTGAAACAGAAATTTACACATATTTCCACCAAAACTGGAAACATGGAGACAACAATGTGATTCTTACAGAAAGCAAATTTTGGATTAAAAAAGCAAGCCCACAAAATAAAATATTTGATCTAGTGTCTGCTCTTCTCCCTTGCCTTTCTGCCAGCCTAAGCTGACTGAAGCCTGATTTTCTATGAGGTTTAATAAAGTTACAAACAGTGACGCGATGTGTGGTTCAGGTGTGTAAACATTCAAAACTGAAAATAGAAACTTATATTTAAATTTTGACCTTAACTGAAACATTATGTTATAAGCTTTTATTCATTTTTAATAAATTATATATTATTCAAATATATCTTAGCAAGAAAAGAATATTTTAAATAAGGTCAAATTTGTCTTATTAAAATTCAAACTTGTGTATGATCTCACCTTTATTTCCATATGAAGTCCTTGCACCTGTCCTTCTCCACAAATAAGTTAATTCTTGTTTGCCTTCATTTTTAAAAGTCTGGCTGCTCCAGTGAGTGGAGATTTTTGCCAAGAGTCGTTCTGGATTGATCTCATTCCAACTCGGTGTTTTCAGTCTTTTCAGTGTGTAGAAGAAGAACCATTGTTTGCCATTCTTGGTATTTTATTTATCGTAATAAAATGTAGTCACCAGCTACAAAGACTTTTTATTTAAATGTCCATATATTCCTAAGAAACAAATCTAAAGATCAAACCTATAAAAAATGCAGACATTACTATAAAATTTTAGTAGGTACGTTTGGAAAAACAAGAAGTTGTGGACTTGCCAGTTTTCTTTGTGTTATTTATACATAATTAATTTACACAACATAGTCATACATTATTCTCTCTCTTTCCTTTTCCTTCTGCAGTCCAGTCTAGACTTGCAGTGAGGACAGACAACCAAACCTGCACAAATTCTTACTTCGTTTGAAAATAAAGTCACATATTACCATGCAAATTTTAAATAAGACCGTATTGTTATGTTTGCACCTATTTTTGAATTAGGTTGTTTTGCCTCAAAATCAATGAATTAGCAATGCGATTCTTTCTCTATATTATTTTTTTTTTTATCAGCTTTCATGGATGAATTAAAGCAGTGAAAAATCTGAAAAAGGCTTAATTTCTCATTATTTTTGTTTCATAAACATCTGTCTTTAAATTTTGTCTATATATTTGTGACAAAATTTGACGGTTCCAAAAATTCTGTGTCAAACTGTATATGATACATTGTCAAATGTGTAAAGAATGACTTTCTGGATAGCTACGCATCTCTGTGGAGCTCCCCGCAGAGATATGTGGCAGATGCACAATCATATGAGAGTCGCATCACTGTCAGTCCTGCTAATGACTCAGCGCTAAAGCTTTATGTCGGCTTCACCATATTTTTTTTCTTCATTCCAGCTTTCTGGTCTCTGAGGGTTTTTCTCTCCGTTTCTGATTTTATCTTACTGAAGGTAGAGACTGGGAACATGGGAATGTATGCAACAAGAGCCATCTCCCAGTAGGGAAGAACTTTTATTACTTCCCAGCCAAGTCTTGAGCTCAGTGCCAGTGTTAAAGTTGGGGTGAAGTCATTAACGAGGTCATTATGCTGTTGACAGCGTGTCCCCGAGGTGAATCATCACTGCTACTTTCTGCCACGTGATTTTTTTTAAAGCCATTGGAGAGACTGTGCTCCATTTCAACGTCTGTGAAAGAACCCAAAGTCACAGAGAAACAGTCGTTACCTTGGAGACATATCGAAGTAGAAAATATTGGTGAAACTTTGGATCTTTAAGATTCAAAATAGGAAATGGGACACAGACCATCTGCAGTAGTGATCTGGTAGCTTCAGGTCTGCTAGAACTTCATTTAAATGCAACAGATTATGCAGTTGTCAGTGACGGTTACAATCCTGTCCCCTCAAATAACCATCCTTTGTGTTTTCTCATTGCAGATAAATTCGACCAGGCGTCTTCCCTCCTTTGCAGCCATGGCTCACTCCGTGTCTGGAGGGACTGTGCTCACTATCCTCCTCATTAGCAGGTAAGGCTGCAAATAGATAAGAGAAATGTAACCAGTGGGATGAACCGCCACAAAGCTATATTAAGAGCCAGGGAGCATAATCAAGTCATGTCAGATTGTTATTTGGTACAATGCCAAAAATTGTTATGCAGAGAGCTGAGGAGGAGATGGAGGCATACTCATGTGGTTTCATTGAACCATCAACGCTCAGCATAGACGCCTCATGCATCAGGCAAGAAGAAGCTTTGAAATTCCACTGCCACATTTATGACACTGCTGAGCAGAACTGATGAGGAAGGATCCAGCACTACATGCATCTATCACTGAATACAATTGGGGTTATAATCCCTGCTGAGGTCATAAGGAGAGAGTGATTGGATGTTTTGGTGCACATTTGCCTGCTACTGTGAGGAGCTGCCTCTCCTGTATGCATTGTATTTTCCAGGCACAGAGTGCACCTTCCACACTGTAGATAAGGCAAGCCGTCTGGTTCTCGCTGAATCTTCCCTGTGTAGCGCAGCCTTTCTTTGCACGATCAGATGTGGTATTACGGGGGTGCAGCAGATTTTCTGCCGTACAAGCATGTCATCAAATGTTGTGTGCACGTGAACTCTTCAGAGACGTGATGAATTAATTTTGCATGTATGTTAGCTGACAAGGAGAAGCAGAGAAACTGAGAGGGATCATGAATCTTCAGTCTGGTTCCTGACATCCGAGACCAGATTTTAGGCCCCATCTGAGCCGCCCTTTCATTTGGGTCAGGTTCTGAGTAAATCTTGTGTTCTTCAGTTGTTTGTAACCCTTGCATTTTCCACTTTAGCAATAGGACAACACTTATAACATTTGACAAGGTTCAGACAAATATCTCTGCAATAAAACAAAAATTGTAGTCCTTTTGGTCTAGTTTCTAGTGCATAATAACTTAGTGCACCAGAAATGAGTCAAAATGAAGTTACAAATAACTTAACACTTATTGATTTAATCCAATAATTCCTTAATATTGTTACAAAAGTACTAGTTCCACTGCCAAATTATTGGAAAAATGCCATTATTTGTGGGAATAAGTGCAGTAAAATTCATGATTAACTTCCTGGTTTCAGACAATTTAACAAGTTTGCTTTGTTAAATGTATTAGGACGAAAAAAAAAAATAAAAATAACGAAAATAAAATTTTAAGTTCCCTCACTATAAAACATCATTTACTCAATATGGATTTTGTCTCAGAGGAACTGCTCAGTAAGATGCATTAATCAAAAGTAAAAAATAGTAAACAAATTAGTTATGCACAGTGGTGCGCTGGTGTAAGGAGAAGTTGGTATACTTTTCATTTCTGCCCCAGTTTTATTTTTAAGCAGATTTATTTATTTTTTTAAAAGGCCAATACTTTAAATAGTTAAATGAAAGCTACAGAGCACAGTAACCCGATGCTGACTGACAGATGGATATTTTAAATATTATTTAATCTTAAGAAGTACTAATCAAATGTAGAAAAAGCTACAATATTTTAATACTTTCTCAATGTGTAGTTGTGCCTTTACATTCTGCCACAACCAGCTCTTTGAGAACATTCATGGTCTTGATGTGGGCCAAAATGAAAATGAGTTTGAGGCTCCTGTCTTAGGATGAGCTCGTCCAGCCAATCAAAGAACCCCGTTCAGCCACTTGCATTTAGGAGCCTGTTCTCTTAGTCACGATCCACGTGACTATATGTTGGAAAGTAGAAAGTAATAGATGAGGCCTTGTTCCATCACTTGTGAAAAATACAGATACTTGAGCTCAGAGAGCAGCCATGCATGAATAGGGAGAATATGAAAACTTCACGCAGACAGACCCTGGGATTAAAAAAACAGGACCTTCTTGGAGCAAGGCCACAGCACTACCAACTGCACCACCATGCAGCCAATTATTCATTCATTCATTTATTTTTTCCCCATTCAGGGTAATCTCCATTCCCATTGGAGAAGAGTTGACATTATTTTGGCCAACTGCAGTATGAACAAGTTTAAAGTTGCAAGTCTCACAAATGTCAATTCCACCTCTTCCAGAGATTATTGGCAGAATACTTTGGTGCTCAGCTCTGAATCCTTCGATAGCTTTACTGTGATCAGCGGAGAGCTGTACGCTTTGCAAGGAGAATTTAAATGTAGCACAGCTTGAGGAGAGAAAACAAAAGAGACATTGGAGAAGGGAGGAAGCAATACAAACTTTACAGGCTTAATGCCGCAGCAAAGTAAAGCGTGCATGACCAAGGCATGAAAGTATGTTTTCTTTTAATGCTCAGGATGCAGGATACCACCGATTAAAGGAATGTTTCCCGATGCTTCACCGTCAGTCAAGTCTCAGATTCTTTCATCTGCTCTTCTTTTCACTGAGACACTCACAATTGTTCTATCCCAGAGTACAAAGAACAAAATTGAAGAGGACAGGTAAAAGATCACATTTCAAGAAGGTAAATAAAGTCTGTCATCTGAGAAAGTTGTCCTCAGCTTTGACACATTAAAACAGGTTAAAAGATTCTTCATTTAACGCAACAAAGTGATGGTGGCGGAAACTTCCTCATAAATTGTTTTAAAATAATGTCTTGCATAACTCGTATTGTAAAAACAGATCAAAAGAAAGTTAAAAATTCAAAGTCTAAGCGAGAAATTAAAAATTCATGAAGTGAGTCAAATGTATGAGAGGAAAGAGCATCAGAAATGTTCCCTTTAGCAGCAAATCTAATAACTGGTCCACTAGGCCTAAAAGAAACAACACAAATCATATGATTGCTTTTAAAAAAAAGGCAAATTTTTGTCCCTGTTGTGACTCCACACGTCCCCCGAAGGAGTGTGCTTACAGAGCAGTATAGATCATTTGGAGTGCTGTCAGCTTTTTGTTGTTTGTATTGGTTGAATGCTTGCAATCCTTCTTTCTGCATGGTAATACTGAGCCAGATGGAGAGCTACGTGGACCCATGTTCCAAACTCTAATCTGACGGCTTTTGGAGCTCATTCACTTCCAATTTCGTTGTAATCTGGCACTAAATAAATAAATAAAACAATCAATAACAGTTTTTGTAGACAAATTTATCCAAGCCTGTGTGTCTCATTTGATGTGATAAAACATCATCTGCTGTTTTCATCCAAAATAGCTTGGATATAAAGAGAACATTTTCTCTGCATAGTGGATCAAGAGCATATATTAAACTTTAAATGCATTTTCAAAAACATTTCAACTGCTGTTAATGTATTCTTTTCATCATTGGAGTTTGAGCTAATCTGTAAGCATAAATAAATTAGAGGATTACCTTAATTTCCCCAGAGTCAGCTAAGGTTGCATAGGCAGTCTTAACCCAAATGCAAGAAACGTGTAAAACATACCAGAGTTTTGTTTTATGTTGTAGCCCAGAGGTTTTCAACCAGCCCCTGAAGGGCCCACTGCCCTCCAATTTTTACTTGTTTCACTGCTTCCATACACCTAATTTCAATAAATGGTTGATAAACAGCCTTGTGCAGCACTGGAGGCAACGCAATCATTTGATTCAGGTGTGATGAATCAGAGAAAAATCTAAATTATAGAGAACTGTGGGTCCAGTTTTAATTCCCTGCTGCAGACTTCTAGTTTTAATGTGCATGGTGTTGATTTTGAAGATTTGTAAAAGTTTGAAAATATATTTTCAAACTTAAACCTCTGAGGTTTTAGGGCATTTTAGTTGGATTTTTTTCTTTGAATCACAAAGTCATTAACCTTTCATTTGATTCACCTGCATTGGAGCAGAGACGCATCTAAATGTTGCATAGTGGCACTCAATCACTGGAGTTGCAGAATAATCTAACCACATTTAGTATGACCCAGCAGTCCTAAACCTTACACTAACACTGGTATGGGAGACAAAAATGCATTTCTTAAGAGAACTTTGTTGCATAATCATCTTCTTAACTTCAAAACAGTGAGCTGTATATCAAGATGGCGTAGATTCTGAGGTAATTTGAATAAAAAGGCATTGTCACCAGAGTTTCTGGTGGGTCTTGTAAATGAAATGTGGATTCACAAAGTGCTTCATCACAATGGTTTTAACAGGTGTTCCTCAAGTGAACTGATTTGGACAAGTTAATGCTCCAGGGCTCTCACTATTGTCACCTCACCGTCTCCAACACTTAGAAGAAGGTAACATCACTGAAGTTAGACATGATGCCAGAGCCTATTTAAAGCTTGAAGGGAAGGCAACACAGCCTTAATACTGACTTCCGTCTCCATGCCAAAAACTTCTTAAAAATACAACCACAACTTTTCCAGTTTGAAAATGTACCAGTGGCCCTGTTGTTACCTAAAAACTCCAATCATAAACTTAATATCCAGTGTTTTCACCTACAAATATGGGTGACAGATGGGAAATTAATGCTATATTTCAGCTGCAGGATTCACAAATTCTAAATGTTTTTTTTAAATCCTTTCCAATTCTGCTTTGTGTCTGTGTTTGTGTCAAATGGATACAGGAGCAAGATGAGAATGAATTGAGCTAATCAGTCTCCATTAGAAATAAATACTGCATTCAGTGACGTTAGACAGATTTCCCCTATGATTCTTAAAAACTGCTTCCAGGTGGTTGATTGTGGTCAAGTTTTCCTGAAATCCTGGAAGCTTTTCCTGTAAATTACAAACTTTATCAAAAGCAAGGTTGACTAATTTTATTTAAAAAACTCTCATTTGTGGCTTTAAATGTCCCCACACATTTGCTACAGTATAAGATCAGGATCTGTTTTCTGTCTTTTTGAAAAAGGCTTGATGGAGCTGCTTGTACGGTTGCAGGTTTTTACTTGGTTGAGCACAACTCTGTGTTTTGTGATGTGGTTTTGATTTATGCTCTGGAGGGGGATATTATTGGCTTGTCTCAAGTCAGCTTTCTGACTTTGTTGGAGTCAGATCAACAGAGATGAGCTTTTGATCATAACTTTCCTGACAGCTAAATAATGAGGAGGCTTTCATTCTTGCAAAACTAATCAAAGTTTCACATTACATTGACATTTTTTTGCTTTTAAACTGAAAACTTTCCTTTCTTATGTGAGTTTAATTCTTTTTCCTGGTATGTGGAGAAACTTGTTTCATGATTTTATATTTTTGCAATCTTTACTCTCTAAATGTTTTTTTTCTTCCCTGTTTACACTTGGTGAATAGTTTCACATTAGTTGAATGTTCTTTCAGTGTTCAGGTCTGAAGGATGTTTTGTCTCTCTTGATCTTTATTGACATGTTCCAGCCACACTTTTCAGATATTTAAAAAATAGATTGAAAACCAGGTTTCATTTCACAATTATTCTCTATTTTGGATTGTTCTAGAAAACATTGCATTTTGTGGTTTTAATGTGACAAAATGTGAAAAACTTCAATGGAAATGAATACTTCTGTAAACCCCTGCATATATGTGTCCTCCATTCCACATGAGACGCAGCCATTAAGCTTTCACCGTCAGACTTTCTCCACTGTTTCCCTTTGCACACTGCTTTATCACAGCACTTCTTTCAGTCACGCCTGGGGTATGACTTTTCTTTCCTTAAACCACATTCATCTGAAGTTCTCAATGAGAAGGCTGCACATCAGAGTCTTTATCCTCACCATGCTGAGTCGCAGCTTGCTTTCACTCCCATCACTTGGGACCAGTAGAATCATTTGTAAAACCGCCAGTGGATTTGTTCGTCTATATAAAGCTGCATTTTGTTAGTGCATTGATTTCAATGGGGAATGGCTATTTAAAAGAGCAACCACAGCTAGTAGCAGATGTAGCTACAGATATAAAGTCAGGGACAGTTTTGAGTAGATTATATTCAAGTATAATCAGTGCACATTTTTTTCCTTTATCCTTAACAGATTACCAGCAACAACTTGGTGGTAGTTGTGAACACTCTGGTTATTGCTCTGCCTTGCCTATTATTCCCCTCTGAGCAGAAATGTTTTGTTAATCCCAGCATTCCCAGGGATTTCATTTTTGGTGTCCAATTCATCTTGTTACTGTTAAAATTCAGTACTAAAACCAACTGCAGATTGAGATTTATTGCGCTAGGATTAAAACTGAAGTAAAACAACTAAAGCTTTTAAAATCATTGAGTTAATACACACCAGTTTCACCTTCTTAGTACAGCTGAGGGAAAAGTGACTTTAGTTTTGGTGGCACTGTTGTTCAGAATCAAACTTGCTGATAAAATGTATTGCACTTTTCTCGCATTCAAAGCATATTGTATAGATACATCAGAGTAGTAGTACAATTTTTTTTTTTTTATATTCAAAGTTGAAATCTGTAAAAAAAAAAAATAAAAAAAAATACTTATGTCTGGTTAACATGGCAAGACTTTAAAATTATCAGCCAATTTTCGCTTTGGCAATAGCTTGTGGACTATATTTAACCATTTACCACAGATGTTAATGATTACTTTTGACAAAAATCCTAAGAAGAAAAAAACTAAAATTCTGGCATCATTCAGTTATTTCTACTCTGGTTCTATTTAACACACTTACTGTGATGCACAGTCAGTTACGGTTGGCATCAGTTTCTTAAGATACACAGTTGTCTTGTAGCTCACACCTAAAACAGGTCTGATATGTTAAATTAATACTGACAAAGTAAATGCTCTGTTTCAGTTACACCTTGCTAGTAGCAGGTTAGAATCCCTTTTGCCTTTAGAGCTGCATTGATTCTTTGTGTCATAGACTCAAAAAGGGCCCATGTTAACATCATAGTATCATGCAGTTGATGTGGATCTGTCATATGAACATTTATCGTATCTCCAAGGTTTTCTATTAGAACAGTTAAGGCCACAAGCCTGAACTGTTGATACAAGGCAGGACAGACTCGTGCTATAATGTTGTTTACAACAAATCTATCTCAATGTGACAGCTGAAAGCAAGATTCATTAGATCTGGAAACATTTTCCAAATGTTTGGAAACATTTTCCAAATTAAAAATTTGCCGTTTTCTAATTTGGGTGAACCAGTGTGAACTGCATAGCCTTATTTTTCTCTTCTCAGCTGAGTGGCTCCTGGTGTGAGCCTTTGCTGAAGCAGCCCTTGCAGGATTTGACAGTTTGGAGTCAGAGATGGCTTTTCATGTACTTTGGTTGAAATAAGTGATATGATTTGAACAGCCAGTCTGCTCTTTTTACTCAGACCTCAGAGGTAAAGACAGTGCTTTCATCCACATTACCGTCACTTAGAGGTTATTATGTTTTTAACCCTTTTCTCTTAAGGATTAAGAAAAGATGTGTGCATCGAGTGGCTGCCATGTTTTGGTTTAGTTTTGCTTTAAGATTTCCTGTCAGTGTATATGAAATAGATTAATAAATCCTATCTTTAGGAAAGATTTTATGTATCCAAAAATATGAACACAAATCTATTTTGTCTAATGTTTACAAATCGGAATGAAGATGTGCCTCTTTGTGTTATTCTTCAAAAAGTATTTAAATCTATTCTTTGAAACATTTCCCCTGACGATATGAAACGACGCTAGCAGAGAAGCAGAGTGCACTGTGGTCAGACCGTGAGTCTGTCATGACACTAACATAGAGAGACAGACAGAGAGGCAAGGCATGCTGGCACGATAATAAGACAGATAATAAACCAATTAATTAAACAAGGAGGCTTTTTCACTGTGAGAGTAAACCGGAACATCTAAGCCCCACTTTGCTAACAGTTAGACTAGTTTCAGCTTCATGTAATCCATACATGAAAAGGGTATTAATTGAGTTTGTCCTGTTGTAGTTGTGGAACCAAATGATCTCCCTTTGCGTGAGGCGGTATAAGTGACATCAGAAAGGTGGATACAGAACTCATGCTCATTCGTTGAACATAATTGTATACATATTCACATGAAGTAATGTCTGGTAGTGCAGGTTAATGAATAATGGAGACATGTGTGTCCCTTAACATTCTCTATATAAGGATTTCACTTACATACTATGGTAAAACTTCAAAGCATTAGTTTTAGAGAGCGATGGTCATAGATGATCATTTTTGCCTTTCCTAGTTGTTTTATTTTCTTTTTAAGAAAAAAGTCAGATTGATGACTTTTCCTCAGAATTCTGACTTAAATCTAAAAAAATCTGACATTTTTCTGACTTTTAGTCTCTGACGATTAAAGTCAAAATTCTGAGATTAAAGTCAGATTTTTTTTTTCAAGTGGTCCTAATCTTTTTCTGTAGAATGTTAACATGTTTGCATGACAGAAGATACGAACAGGACCAAGAGTAGAGTGTCTGGACAATGTTTTGACGAGAGAACCAAGTAAGTTGGTTGGTTTGCATGGAGGTCCAGGTGATTATATTTTGCAGGAAAATAGGGGTACTGCACTGAGTACACAGAAATCTTCTGCAAAAATAATGCAAATATTTGCTGATACTTCAAAAATTTGTTCAGTCAACTATGATCCCAACTAAGATTGTGCATTGCTTGAATTATCCTGGTCAGAGAGTTCAGACTGGGTCACATGGATTATCATGTCAAAGAGGTTAAATAAGAGGAAAGCGGTGGTCAGTACTGCAGCTCTCTGTCTGCCGCGGGGCTCTGACAAAGAGCTCACTGCCATATCAGCACCCACTGGTACAGCCAGGCTGATTTGGATCAGCCAGAGGTATCTGCTGCAAGCTAGAAAAAATCTCATTCAGGGAAATCAGGCAGATGTACATTTTGTGAACAATGTACGAAGCAAATATGACATCCAAAATAGATATTAGATTATTAAGCACATCAGGTGTAAGAAGCCAGTGTTCACAATGAATGAAATCCAGAGTTCCTGTTTAAAAACGTAAACAAACATGAGAAATACATATGTGCTAATGTTAGTTAGCTTATATAATTTTACAGGCTTTTTTACAAACATCAGTCACTGAACATTTTCTCCAGCCGCCAGGCATCTTAGTGGCACCATGGTGAAAACTGGTTTGAATCTATTTAGCTCCTGATGCTGAATGAACCTTAAATGTCAAGGAATTGTTAATAAAACCTTGGATTCTGTTGCACTAAGAATCTTAAAGGAATATTTTGTTTTAGGGGATATACTTCTAAGTAATCAGTCCCTCCATGCTTTATTAATGAAAATAACAAACATAAATCACTCAAAGTTTCTCTTTACTTTCTGTACATGATCCAGCGTCTCAATGATATTCTAATTTAACTATGGACTTGTATGTTCTTGTTTCTTTTTGTAATTTCTGCCCTGTTTCTTTGACTACAGGGCTGATCTATGAATAAAATAACAAAAATATTCAAGAACTAGTTAATCAACTCAGAAAATGAGAACATTTTCCAGATGCGGTGATAAATAAAATCTTCATTCTTTTAAAATCGGCACTGAAATTCAGTATTTAACTCTTAAAAAGGGAGTGCCCACTATGTAACAAAAACTAAAACTCTGTTTTTAGGTTTTTGCTCCTAATTTAGATAAGAAATTGAATTTCCACATAGAAAATTGATGTTATAGGCCTATATTGAATGTACAGTGCATGTAAAGCTCCAAGGATCATCTTACAATACAACGCAACAAGGCTGGAGCCACTGATAATGCCCCTCTAACCCTGATAAAGCTTTGTAGTATCTTTTAATTAATACTAAGCAGATATCACATTCTAGCCTTCCTTTGAGGTCCTAAATCAGAGCTTGTGTCAAGCAAGATTTAATAAAGCAGCGCATGTTCACGATCACAGAGTTTCACTTTGTTTCTCCATCAAAAGCAGAACCGCTCATTCAAGGTTAAACAGCACATGAGATCCAGTGCTTTGATTCTGTTTGACATCAAGCCTTTATAGCTTTTATTTCCAAATGATCTTAGGTTAACGGCAAAGATCCCTGGTGTGACTGAATCGCTAACTAATGGTTCAGAAAGCTGGAGCAGAAAAACCTACAGCAGATCTGTCTGACTTCCATAATTATATAACATTTAAATTATCCTGCTTGGTTTTACTCTCTTCATCCTTTACATTGGATGTATTTAGATTATTTTTTTCAATCTATAAAACAATGAAAGTTACTAAAATCTTTAGGTAAAAGAATGTTTTTTTTTTTTTTATGTTTTTATGATGTTAACTGGATCTTCCTCTTGGAGTGGCCATCCAGTCCATGTCAGGAAAGAACTAGTTTCACTGTGGCTCAAACCAGCCTGTTCATAAGTTCTTTTGTTTTTCTTTTGTGGTTAATTCTTTCATTTCACTCCAAAGCATGTTCAACTCTGAGACACAGAACCCATCTACTTGCTAAACGATATGGTGGCAGGATATTCCCAGAATGTGTATGCTTGTTGGTGACGTCTTTATACCAAAGTATAACACAGACCTGTGGAAGTCCACAATTATTTTCCTGATATCTCACATAAATTCCATTTTTCAAGGATTTCATACAAAGAAGCAGCATATTTGAAGTGTTACCTAGAAATACATCCACAGACATGCCTCAATTTAACTTAAATATAAGGGGATTAATTTATTACATGATAAAATTCTGGATTTGAAGAAATTGGAATTTATTTTGATTAATCTAATTAGCCTGATATCTCAAAAATTATTCTTTAATTCCATGCCAGACAGTTAGCAATGATGTATATTTGTGTTTCCGGACCTGTTTGTTGTGGATGTACCCCACCGGACCCACAATGGCTGCTGGAGACCCGCAACAACCCTGCAAGGAAGGGAATACAGTAGATGGACGGATGATCTTTGTTGCCTTATAAATTCCAAGCAGTGTACCTATTTGCATCCCTGGTCAATAATCATCTGAGCTAAATCCCCACCTATCAAATAGTCTGGACTATTTACATTATCTTGCTTAACGAAGGCAAGGCAATTTTATTCGTATAGTACATTTTCAGCGATCAGGCTATTCAAAGTGCTTTACATGATTAGAATGAAAATAAAACATCAATCAAGCAGAACACAAACAAAAAAATAAAATGCATTCCAGTGACAAAGAAAAGGAGAAAGATGACAGGTTTAAAAACGGACTACACTTTATGGTGTTCCAGTTTTTATTAATCAAAGGCAGCTCTAAACAAAGAGCTTTTTTTAACTTTGAAAGAAGAAAACTCTTAAGTTCAGATCAAAAATAATGCTACTGTCTAAATAAAAAGATATGTTTGTTTTGTTTTATCAGTTTTTTGTTTTGCTTAAAATAGTAGTGAGAAGCTTTTTTCTCCATAACATGCCCTCTAATCATTCCTTTATTTTATGTAATATCTTGTCTGTCTGTGGTGAACACAAGTTTGACTTTCCCTTCTCATTTCCGGGGTCAGTAGTCTTCTGACATGAATCTCCCAATTATTCCTGAAAAGTCTACTGTGGTTGAAGTTTCCTTTGAAAAAAGCTGGTTGGTTATAATATGCCCCCAAAAAGGAAATTAGACTTTAAATTATATTCTACAGACATCGTGGGGGCACATACTAAGAAATTAATGACTGCCTTTGCCTTTCAGGAAGATGCCCCAAAAAGTCACGTTTGATGAAACCGAGGATAATGATCCCACTTTCTTAACTAATTCACCAAAATGAAACTTTTGAGGGTCCTGCTTGGCTCCTTTGGTGGTTTAGGACTGACTAAATACTCTTTCATCCTAGAAACTGTAAAAGTTTCTTCCTTAGTGTACAAATTCTTTAAATTAAGTAGAGTTTTTATAGCATATTTTTACATGGATCACATAACTTTTTTGGGTTTCTTATGCGAATCACAGAATTTCCTTTCTTTGTTGCATTGCTCAGTCTTTGTCAGAATATTGCATTTTGCATGTTGAAAATTGACATTTTCATTGTTCTTTTAACTGAATTATGATGGCATTCACCCCAGATCACATTGTGACGTTACTCATTTAGACATTGCTAACTTTCTTGTTTCATTTTCACTTTATACCAGTGTGGCGCTGAGTAAAATTTTGCTGACTCCTCTCTCACTGTTATGTGCAGAGATGTTTAATAAAGATGCATTCATTTCGCACCTACGTGTCTGTTCCATCGAGCATACAAATAAAAACACAGCTAATTATCCTGCTAGAATTGTTATGGATGGGTACTTTGCTCATTACTAATTGCTCTTTTGCCTTGAAATTGAGATGAAAATGTTCCAGCAGTGATCTCAGATTACCTTTGAGGCCATTTGATGAAATTGCTAAATGAAAAGGCTGCAACGACAACGCTTGCAGAATGCAAACTGCAAAATTAGATCAGTCTGTGACTGGAAGATCTCAGAAAAATCTCATCAAACCATTGTTACACAAAATTAGGGTGCAAGTTAACTGGATAGTCAAATCTCTCCAAGACAATCTTTTCAGCACTATTTTAAGCCTAAACTTTTTTCGGTTTTGCTACTTAAGTTAACATCAAAATCTCAAGTTCCCATTTCTACTTTAAGCTAAAAGCATCTCCTGCCAAACTTACAACTGTTACAACATACATCTGGAAGTAAATATTGCTTTCGTCTTATTACATATTATCTCATGTAATCCATAGTGGTAAACTACCACTATGCACAACACCAAGGCCAGCTGAATTACAATGTTTCAGATGATATTCAGATGATTTTGAAACTGTAAAAACGTCCAGATCATTCCAGACAACGTTTTGAACAAGCCACAGTTTTGTTTCTCTCAAAGTTCTTGTTCTTCCCTGCAGTATTTATCAAAGTACCAGCAGTCAGAGTGAGGCGTTTGCTCCAGTTTCAGAAGCAGATATTTAAACTTTATGTGACAGAAAACACATTATAGTTTGTAGCAGAAATGGTAGAGCAGCTGCACAGCAGATTATGATGAAAATGAGAGTGAGACAGAACTATTGTGTCTTTTCTTATGTAATAATCCAAGATGCAGCTGTGAATATAACTGAAAATGTATTATAGACTTGTTTACCTTACACTTTGCTGTCACCAACAAACTTATCAGTGTCAGCAGACATTTTAGGTATGGCTTAAGAATTAAAGTAGAACTTTTTTGAAGCGGTACATAAATACTTACTCTTTTGGTTTTGTCATGCTACTGCAAATCAGAAGCATGTACAGTACTAGGCACGTCTTCACTTCAGCGCTCGGGGGAACTGAATGTAAAAGAAATGCTGGACAACCCCTGAGTTTTTATTCAAGGCTGCAGTTTTGTGACTATAACACTCCAATTAATCCACACGGTTTTCATTCTGGGTTTTCTGATATCATTCCAGAGCCACAAGGTGCATAGCTCTCAGAAGTCAAAGTTTCCTCATGTCTGGTAGGCATGTTTCCTAAAAGCCATTTTAATTTGCATTTGGGTTTTGAAGTGTGTGGAAATTGCATTATCTCGCCGCACTGGGCACAACTTTCTTTAGCATTAATGAAGGGAACTGGAGACCTCTTGCTGGTATGACTACCAGCAAGCCGCTTGGGTTGAAGTCACTGAGGAGACAGTTCACATATTCAGTCAATTACTCACAAGGGATTCCTAGAAAGATAGCTGGCAAGAGTTAGATGTGAGCCACAGCAGGATAACAAAATCTAACTTAGTCAGTCTGAGCTACCAGCAAAACTGGCAGATGACTTACATGGCCACTTTGTTAGGTACACACATTGAAATGTTCCTTGTATACTTTTAGCAAAGTTGAGTATTTCAACTGGAAAGTCCAGATAGTAGGATCACAATTTGAGATGAACAAAAGGAATGCAAAGATCCATCCTGCCATGTAGTAATGGCATCAACTGTGCATAATTTAAATGCCATCAGCCTATCAGAGTTGGAATTTATATAATCATTCAGTGATTAAACATACTTTAAACATATTTAAGGTTTGCTCTCTGAGCTACAGAGAGCCATTGTAAGGATTTTAGAACTGTTGTGTTCTCTGTATTCCTGATTTTAGTGAGAACATGAGCAGCAAAAAAAGCAAAACAAAAAAAACCCCCAACAATTTAACCAGCTTGCTGTACAATTTAAGATTCTATCCAAATTCACAGAACTCTGTTGCTGTAATTGGTTAAAGTGGCCATGAAGGAGTTGATGTGTGTTAAGATGAAGAAATTGGTGTGAGGACGCCTCAGTTAGGAAATATTAAAATGCATAAGTAGTTGATTATCACAATAATGGAATATCTTTCCTGATTATATTTGATGTTAGAGGCCAATAAAGAGGCTAAAAATAGAAGCAACATATGCATGGAGAATAAAGGGCCTTTCAAATTATAGGGAGGAGTCCAGAAATACTGCTGAAACAAATGCTATAGGAGTATCTTTCTGCTTTTATTACCTACTGCAGAGAATAGTGGGAACTAGAAAATTCCTGAAGAAATTTGACCGGGGCCTGCCAAAGTGTGCCCGTCGGTTTGGACCCAGCGTTCGGATGCTAAAAAGTAGCATCAATGCTAAGCTAAAGTAAAGTCAATAGCATGTGGATAATCAAAAGCATGTTGGCTAACATGGACGTGCACCATTCAATATGTTACAATTAGTGCATAAGCTAAAATTAGCTCAAATGCTAATGTTAGCATGAATGCTTTTACTAGCATGTCGTTTGTCATTGACTTACGCCATTCAGTATACGAAACATGGCTCATAAGTTAGAAAAGTAGGTAAAAGCTTTTTTTAGGTAAAAAGCTAATGCTAGTGGGCGGCAGTGAAATGCTAATGTTTGTGCTAATGCTAATGAATTGCCTTGCTGCGCAAGGCAGCTCACTCTCCTGAGAAAAATATCTAATAAATGCAAACATTTTTGCACCGCCTACGGCGGTGCACTAACCTCATAGGGGTTTTGAGGCTTTTATTTTGAAATTTTCCATAAGCTTCATTTTAAATTGTCACACTAATCTCATGTATAACATTGCTTTGGTTAAATCATTTATATAATGGCCAAAAGAGTAATTACATGATGTAAAAATGGTCAAGGCTTTTATTTTGAAATTTTTATTAAACTTCATTTTAAAAGACTATACTAATCCTATGAGTAACTGTGGTTGGGATAAACCATTTATATAATGCCCAAAACATTCTGCCGTCATTGTAGTTCTTAACCTTCCATCATTGTAGTTCTTAACTGACATCTCAGCCATCCTCTGTATTAACTGAGTGTTCCTCCATGGTGTAGTCCTTACATTCCGTCTTTGTAGTTCTTAACTGACATCTCAGCTCTGCTCCTTATTAACTGAGTGTTCCTCCATGTTGTAGTCCTTACATTCCGTCTTTGTAGTTCTTAACTGACAACTCAGCCTCCTCTCTATTGACTGAGTGTTCCGCCATGTTGTAGTCCTTACATTCCATCATTGTAGTTCTTAACTGACATCTCAGCTCTGCTCTCTATTAACTGAGTGTTCCGCCATGTTGTAGTCCTTACATTCCATCATTGTAGTTCTTAACTGACATCTCAGCCTCCTCTCTATTAACTGAGTGTTCCGCCATGTTGTAGTCCTTACATTCCATCATTGTAGTTCTTAACTGACATCTCAGCTCTGCTCTCTATTAACTGAGTTTTCCGCCATGTTGTAGTCCTTACATTCCTTCTTTGTAGTTCTTAACTGCCATCTCAGCTCTGCTCCTCATTAACTGAGTGTTCCGCCATGTTGTAGTCCTTACATTCCGTCTTTGTAGTTCTTAACTGACAACTCAGCCTCCTCTCTATTGACTGAGTGTTCCGCCATGTTGTAGTCCTTACATTCCATCATTGTAGTTCTTAACTGACATCTCAGCTCTGCTCTCTATTAACTGAGTGTTCCGCCATGTTGTAGTCCTTACATTCCATCATTGTAGTTCTTAACTGACATCTCAGCT
>CAEGAE010003134.1:0-16081 GCA_903067095.1 Girardinus metallicus
TTTATGTTTATGATGTAAAGCACTTTGAAATGCCTTGCTGCTGAAATGTGCTATACAAATAAAATTTGATTTGATTTTGATTTGATGTAAGTATTTGAAAAAGTCAAATAATATCTATATTTCGAAGAACAATTTAGAAAACCAAGATTTATTTAGGTTAAATCCATAGTTTTAACACAATTACCAGAGTAAAACACAGTGTATAATGCTGGTAAAACTGTGTGTATACTATATTGTTTGTGCGACTAGGTGTTCCAGTCGGAACCTGGATCCCTGAGGAGAAATATCCGATTGTTTCTAAGATCCTTCTATATATAAATTACTGCATGTTTTGTTCTAAATACAACAATTTAATTTTAATGTTGTGTACCAAAAAACATCAAAATTTAGATATCCAAGTAATTTGTACTTGAAAGATTTGTCATTTGAATTTGGGGTTTTGGGAAACCAATCCACAATTTTAAAATGTTTTATTCGTAAAAAAAACTAACCGTTTTGATTTGTGTTTGAGATCAGCTTCCTGAAGTAGAGTCTAAATTCCACCTATCCATCTGTGTGAGGTGAGATTGAACAATTTGTGCAACACACCTGTAACATTTTCATCTTGATGGTTTTAACTCGACTCTTTATAAAAAAAACTTCTTGTCAATTTGGCCAAAAAACTCAACGAAGTTTGGACTGAACTGGGCTTTCCAGAAATGACGACAATAACATCCAAACAGGGTTTAAAGAAAATAAAGCAGGCTAACATTAACCTAAGCCTGTTTAAAATTCACAAACTCTGCAATTTCACTAGAGATGGTAAAATATCCAGCAAATAAAAAACAAATATCCCGCAAACAGCTTCTTATTGTTTAAGAAAAAAAAAGGAAAATCACGTGTAGCATGCAGCACAGAGATCATTTGAAACAATATTTATCCAACTGTTGCAACATTGTTTTGTACCTGTGATGTTGATTCTATGAAACAAGACGCGTTCCACTGGTTTTACAATAAAAGGGCCAATATGGGTAAGGAGGTATGATGACAAAGAACCTGTGAAAAAATGGGTTCAAAGCAGAGCGGAAAAACAAGCCGAGTAAATCTAACTTGACAGTTATCCCACCCCACCCAAAGGCTGACATTTCTCTGCTGTGCTGCGACGTGCCAAAGCCAAACACCTGAGCTAATCATCAACAAAGAGAAGAAGAAGAAAAAAAAGCTGGTATGTTACATGATAGAGAGAAAAAAATGAAATAGTTCATAGCTGAAGTGCAAAATAATGTCCGGGAATAAATTCAAGGGGTTAAAATGACCAAACCCCAAAAGTCTACTGAAGGCAAAACATTTTAAAAAACGGGCTTTTCCTATTCTATCAAAAAATGTGAAGAGTTGACTCTGTTTTGTCTGGTGGGTGGTTAGATTCTCGTTATTAGCATGGACTCTGTTAGCTCTGATTAGATAGCCTCCATCAATCACATAGTGACAGCCATTATGAGTCCAAAGAGCAAACAGTGGACTGCGAGGAAAACAAAAGAAGGTTTTAAAGAATTTTGGTGTAATCATGCTTTACCAGTAACGTTGGTCTTTTCCCAAAATCCCCTAAAATACATCACCAAAACTCTCAAACGGCACTAGAGTCTCCTTATATGGAGAACATCGTGACGCCCGGAGTATGCAAAAGGAGTTTAAGTACAAATATGAAAAGCTCAGGCCCCTCAATGCCACAGGTGTGTTTGGTTTTGCTCTTTCGCTGCGCCGTTGAGGTCAAAAGAAGCACAGTCGGCTCTCTAAGACTATTATCCCTGAGAGCCAGTGAAATACGACACATAGGAGCACAGAACAAACACACTTGACTGCTATATGTTCCTCGACAAGCTGCCAAAAGGGCAGGTGAAAAGTCATCCATCTACACCTGCCTGCATTCGTCTTCAATCCCAAGAAAAATCCTGCAGATTAGCAACACAATTTATAAGATATTTCAAAGCTGAAAACTGTATCAAGCTAAAAAAATTTAAAAAAATTAAAATTGGTGATAGAGATGACGGGAATCAGCTCTTAAAACGCCTCTGCAGACATTGGTAAATGGAAGCCAGCAGCTGTTTGATCAGGTGGCTGATTAGAAAAACGGTCAAACTACAGTATTGCTTACGTGTGTGTTAATGGGTTCACGAACTCTCACCACATCATAAGCCATGATGGATGAACACAGTCTCACCCACGCAATCACAACAAAACACACCACGAGTTGCGAGAGTGCATCAATCAATCCGAACAAAGAGAGGCTTTTATTCAGCCTGACGGGGACTTTATATGGAAGATACACATTTACTCTCTGAGAAACTTCAAGTCTCACATCTTAAAAGGGAACAAAGACCTCAGCTTCTTCCTTTTTATATGTCAGGTGAATTCCCAACAGTAAAATCCTGTTTCTCTCTCTTTTCTCTATTCTTTTTAAACCAAAATAGTTGAAAGCACTTGGATTAGAATCAATACTCTTTTCTTTTTTTGTTTTTTTAAATTGAAATACATACTTGTACTTTTATTATTTATTACTAAATAGTAACCAAAACATGTAAGATTTTATCAAAACAACAATAATTGTGTGACTTTTCGTTGTTTAAATTTATTCTGAATTGTAGATTCAGAATATAAAATCGATCTTACATGATTGTGTTATTATAAGACATTCATACAGTTTGTAGTTTTTAAGGTTGATTTTTGTTAAGTCATTTTGGGCTAGAAGCTACGAAGCAACAACAGGACATCGGAGACTTTTTCTTCTAAATGTTTGAGGTTTTATTTACTAGGCGGAGGCACCCAAGTCTACTTTTAAGTAAAAGTTTGTGATTGTTTGTGGCTCTTAAATAAGAGCCTTGTTAATAAATGAGAAATACTTTTTGCTGTGCACTATGAACTAAAAATCACAGTTTATGTTTTAGGTATTTTTTTCTGCAAATTACCTATTCTAGTACAGAAGTCTGGGGGTTTTCATCTCTCCCTATAGTTGTGAACCAGTTTTCACCTTTCCCAAACCTTTCTAAATAAAGTCTTCTTTCTCAGACTTTGTGTACAATTTACACAGCAAACCAAAGAGAAATGTGTCCTCTTTGAGGCAGTGTGACTATTGAAGCAGTACCATTTACTATATCTGAGCTGCAACTTCAGTCAGGGAGTTACCACATGAAGGTCCCACTGACAACAAAATAAAAAAGTGAGCAGAATTTTAAGAAAGAGGAGACATGAGTCAGTTTTTAAACTATTTCCCACATTTTTAACTGTAGCAAAATAAAACCTGTTTGTGATCCTCAATGTCTTGCACAAAATCTCTGATTGGACGAAAATTGTTGGCAGGGGAAGCAAAAATTTTATATGAGCGGCTGAACAGTTTTTAAACTGGCCATCTTAGACCCTATGGATTACCATGGCAACAGAACGAGGAGTTAAAAATTTGAAACATGTCGGCACAAATGTCACACACTTTTCTCTCATACAGAAATGACTTTAGTAAGAACATTGAGCTTTTGAAAAATTCTACAACTTTGAGTTTTTGTAAGTATTTCAACATTTTAAGCCTAAGGTTTCATTTAGATTTAGAAATAAAGTTTTTATTTGGAAGTTTTTGCCATTCCTTGCACTTCGACAGCTTTTCAGTTCATCCGTAGCTAAATTTAAGATTAGAGGTTTTCAGTTTTTGCCTTTGTGGTTCAAACCGTGCAAGACTATACACTGTCTGGTGTAATGCGAATGAAGTATAATCATTTATTTTTACAACGTCTTTGCCTGTTTTTTTTCTTTGTTTTTCTTTTTACGGAGTCAAAGAGCAAATACTTTCAGGCTCTTCAGGATGCCCATAAACTCAAGTTTTATCAGCTTGGTTAGTGTTTGTGAAGAGGGCTGGAGGGTTACCCAATCAGGCTGATTGCATTCTTTAGATATCGACACACAACTAAAAGTCAAAGTGAAGAGCTGAGGCGGCCATGGCCAAGGCTGGCCCTTAAACCCCCCTCCCTTCTCGGAGCTCCTGGGAGGGGCAGAGTTCTCTGTTAAAGGTGTAGATGGTGGTTCACTTCCACAGAAACAGACTTTTACTGCTGAATCCGATGCTTGACGGCAGACATTATTAACATTCTAACTCTTACTCATGAGTGAAGTGGCTGCTAGTGTAATTATTAACTATGATTCTGTCAAAGCGAAAGCTCTAGAAACAAAGTGTTTTTAAACCTGGAATATTTTATTACTTAAGGAGTGGAGAGAGACAAAAATATTTCACAGCAGTTGCATGCTGGGTAAAAAAAAAAAAAAAAAAACTTTGAAAAATCTCTTGAGGGAGACGTCCAGCAGGATTCCCGATCTGATCTCTGAATCACCTCTACTGACTTCTTTTCTTGTTATTTCTAGCAGAAAAAAAAAAAATCTAAAATGTTCTTTCAGACATTATGATAAGATCACCATTTCATGCATTCACCACCATGGATTCTGCTTCTTCCCTGTGATTGGTTAGCAGTTGCTAGCTTTGTAACATGATATAACGTTGCATGATATTCAAATCTAAAGGTAAAGAAATGTTAAAAAACGGACAGATTTCTGGATCTTTAATGCAGCTCACTTTACTATCATCAATACAGCAACTGAGTATGGAGCAACTTTCAGTGCTGAATGCTGTTTTTAATCTCAATCAGTCCAAGATAATACACTGAAGTTTCTAAGTAAAGTACAAAAATGATTTGCACTTGAGAAAGAAAATTTAAATATTGTGGTCATATAAACACACATACACAAGCATACAACTTCACAAAATCAACTCTGGAAGGAAGAATAAACTTTTCCTTCCAGGAATCTGAAACAGACCTAAAAGAGCTGCAATGGGTCACAGCAACAATAAAAAGAATCAAATTACCTTCTAATCTGATTAGAAAACGGGTCAGATGTGAAAGTTGCTGATCTTCGCAATTAATTATCAAGAGAAATTGCAAAGCATCATTGTAAACATCACACAAATTTTACATTCCAGGTAATTCATGTAGACTAGAACTGATATCATCAGGAAGTCGATCGATATGTGACCACGAAACATTAATGGGTATGGAAAACTCAGAGCAGAAAAATATTGTTAAAACATCTGGGGATAAAAAGTAGAAACAACAACAATGGGTGGGGAATAACGACGACTCACATGAAATACATGAGAACATTCATGGGCGTAAATACCGAGGGTCTACTGTACATAAATACTAATTTAACATGTCATTGTACTGGATTGTGGCCCTCGGTGTTAGCAACAAACAAACAAAGTAACATTATTCATAAAGACATGATTTATGTTTTTATTTATTCATTTTAGTAATATATGGTTTTAGTCTAGAAGCCTTTTTATGTGTCAATAATTCACAGGTTCGGTGCTGGATCGTATACTAATTTAAAACACCTGGATAAGTGTGGATTAAGATCACTTTTTTGATAAAAGTCAGAAAAATTGGAATAGTTTGAAAAAGGGCATTTTCAGTAGATTTTCATATTTTTTGACCAAAATTGGAGCTATAATTTCTGTTATCTTCTATGCCACGATTCTGAAGCATACAGCTTTGGAGTCACAAGTGTCTCTTTGGGCCTCCAACAATGGTTTGTAATAACTCTGATATTAAACAATAAAGAATCAACTACAGTTTAAAAATATAAATCTATTAACAAATGGTTGTTAAGCATTTTGCTTCTCCATGTAATACATTAATGTTCCATGAGAATGACACTAAAAATACCAGTGACAAAGTTTGCCATCAAGTGGGAAATATTTTTTTTTTTATAAATTTCAACATTCCAATTTCAATTTTAAGCTATTTTTTATTTCAATAGATCCAAACATTTGCAGCTCTAAGCATGTTTCATTTAGGCTGTAAAGGCTACAGACCCCTGATCTACACAGTGGATTCTTTTTATATATTTGTCTATGTTATTTGTTTACAATTCTCATTACATATTGCTATATTACATATAGTCTGTTTGCACTGTGCTGCCGTGTCCTGCTGCTTTAACAGCCAAACTTCCCCGCTCACATCCATAAAGTCTCATCTTATCCGTTTATGGCCCGTTTCTGTTTGCTCGTCGCATTCGCTGCGGCTTCAAACCTCTGCACTGAAGGAGGCGCGCAGCTTTTTAATCGCATGAGTAAATCTCTAAAACACAGGTTGAGCCGAGACCGCTGGGAATCGGCAGGTTTCGCCTTACCAAAGGGAAACGTTGAAACCAACCTGCCCCCATTCTGCAGGCAAAGCCCCTTCTACCTTCCCACTTCTGCTTACGCTGAAAAGGAACTGGAAAGCAGGAGGAACTGGTTTGGTCTTCATTTAATCGTGCGTCTTCCCTCTTTTTTTTATTCTCTTTTCTTCATTTTGATCTCCTCCCTCCCTTCTTTGTTCTCCCTCTCTTGGGAAATTTAGCAGACAAGTATGAGCATGAACACGTGCTGAAGACAAAAAACAACAAAAAAACAAACACTAAAATCGCCTGAATGACATTTTCATTTTAATTACGCTCTTGTTCTTCACCTCTATTATCGATTGAGGGCGTATTAAAACTGGCTAAGTGAAAAACATGCAACATTTGAATAAATAAGCTTAAAGTGGCTCCATCAGAAGGATAATAGCTCCACAATGACTGAGTGGGTGTTTGCCGTTTTGCAATTAGACATGAAAAAGTTGGGACAGAAGAACAAGCAGGTCTACAAAAAGCTGACATTGCATGCTTAAAGTTGACACATAATGCGAAAACAAGATTGTTGAGTCCCAGAATGTTATCTTCAAGCTGTTTTGCAGCTTTGGGAGACATCTTGTGACTGATAAAACCAGAAAATCCAGTGATCTGCAACCGCTGAGCCCATAAATCACTCCTGAACCAGGCTTCATGGTTTTACACGGCATTTCCAAGCAGCCAGAGGTTCTTGAATTTTTTGAAGTGGTCTTAATGTCAGTGCTGCCATCTCCGAATTGTACGCCACAGCAGGTTTTCCTATCATCTCCTAAAACTTCCCTTTTGCTGCTGACCCTCAGCACGTGACGTGTCTTTAGAAAACAGACCGTTCACCATGATGGACGTCAAGAAAACCTAAACGCGCGTTAGCTCCTGTCGAGCTTGTCAAAAATCAGACAGTTGCTAGCTTGACTTTTACTTAGTTGAATTCTTTGTAAAAATGGTCAGAGGGTGCACAAAGACAATGATGCAAACCAAACTTGTTATTTTATTCTAAACCTTTTGATGAAGAAAGAAGATGGCGATGGACGACAGCCATCAACTGTAAGGACTGGCAGCCATCAGTGTAGTCATGGATTTGCACAGATAAGATTAGTAAGATAAATTCAAATATTGCTTTATGTAGAAGGTAGTCAAATCATTCTTATAACATTTTTAAAGTGACTTTCAGTGTTCCTATAAATTTCTCATCACTATTATACATTCTTTCGTTTTTGTTTTTTCGGTCAGTTTTTGGTATTTAAGAGTAAATATTAAATATTATTATTATTATCATCCTCAAAGATATTTTAACCATGAAAAACTAATACAGACTCATGAAAAAAGAGAAAAATTTGAATAGGAAACACAGAAAGCAGGAAGGAGCAGAGCGAGCAGACAGCGTGATGAAGAAGAAACAGAACAGGGAGACAAGAGCTAGGAAGTATAAAAGGAAAGAAGGAAAGTAAGAAGGGACAAATGGAGGGAAGAAGGAAGGAAGGCAGGAAAGAAGACGAGAGGAAAGGATAAAATGAAACAAAAGGAGAAGGAAAGGAGAGACTGGATGGAAACATTTTCTAGATTGTGTGAGAACTCTGGATTAATAAATAAACAAATGAAAGGTTCCTCTATAAACGGACGGTGACCAGACAGGAAATGAGGAAGTGATGGCAAACAAATACACCCACTTCCTGCCATGAGTCTAACTCTGCCAGTTGGGAAGAGTTTTCTCACCTGTGTGTGTCCTTTGGTGCGCCTTCAGATGGGAACTCTTTGTGTAAACTTTGGTACAACCTGTGAAGAAATGATGGAGAAGCTGATGAGCAAGGTAGGAATCAGAGATGTCCTCAACAAACGTCACACAAGTATGCCTGAAGAACAACATCTGCTTAGGTCAAACAGTATAAGATCCACATCCAGAAAAACTAAAATCTAGCAGCAAAACTGAAATTTTCTCAGTTTCTTACGAGATAAAAAAACAAAACGATAAAACCTGTTCAGGAGGTTAAACAAGCTGCCGTATATTTTAAACTACAAACTTATTGTTCCATATAATCCTTAATAAACAGTGTTGCAATAAATTGTGCAAACAACCAAGACTAAAGTCTCAAAATCTGCCCAGAAACTTTTCTTATCGAGTTAAAATCAGCCCTAATCTGCTGGTGTGCATGCTTCCTTTTTCTGTTGCGTTATTAATAGCACGCTGGCGATGGGAAAATCCTTCCTGAACAATCTTGCGTGTTTGTGCGCTTTTGCTTTTGAATTTCAGTTTGTTTACACAACAGCGACTCTGGCTGCAAGTTGGACAAACTTGTTGGAGTGGTTGTGCTGAAACTTGCTGTTGCTAACTATTTGTTTATCAAGCTGTTAAATCTGATTGCATGCAGGATGCTGACTGGAGAACTGCAGTGGAAGCAGCTTTGTGACCAGAAACAGAAATTAAATGAATTAGAAAATAACTACGGATTTTAAGTTAAAACCTATTAGTAAAAAGTTAGATGCAACACAAAGGCATCATCTTTTGCAAGCTTTCTGCTTTCCATGGTAAATAGAATCACATCTACTCATTGACTTATATTCTAATTTACACCTCGATGCATCCAAATCTGCTTTTAATTGTTGCATTAAACTTCACTAAATACAAAAGCTGTTTTCAATCGAAGCTGTGGGGAATGTTTTTACTGCTGGGAATTGACAAAATCAGTTGTTTTTTTTTCCAATTGAGCCCACAATAATAAATAAAAAAATCATGGATGATATCCTACTTCTCAGTCATGCAGCTGTGTCTAAGTTTAGCCCACACACACCTTGATAGTCACAGAAGTGGATTCGCCTCTTCTCCAGTTCTGGATTGTTCCGTCGGTTGTATTTGGGCCCCGTCAGAACGCCCTGGCCATGCGTCATTAGAAGTGCATGGGCAGAGAGTCCCGTCACCTTCAGGCCCCCCAGGCGCTGCTGGTACGGAGGCGGCGGCTGCGTCCCCAGGGTGAGCAGCTCTGGCTGGCCGTCCGGACTGCCTGGCTGTGAGTTCGGTGGCGAGGGCGGCAGGCTGTGGGGTGCCGTGGGCTGGGTTGACGCCTGGTAGTAGCCATGATGCTGCTGCTGCTGCAGCTGGTGCTCGGCGTGCATCATGTAGCCGCCATTGTTTGAGGGCAAAGCGGCAGCGCCGAGGTTCAGCATGGTTCTGCCACCGGCGGAACCCTGCGCCGCCGCGCCGCCGTGTGGCAGGGTGAGGTCTGAGCTGGAGATGGGCATGTGGTAGACCTGCGGCTGCGGCGGCGGCGGCCCGATCTGCAACTCCGTGTCCAAATGCGGCTGCTGCTGCTGCTGAGCTGCAGTGGACACCGTCACCCCGCCGGTTGAGCTCATATCTGGCTTGATGAAAACGTTGTTGACGACCGGCGGCACGCTGAAGACCGACGTGAAGTCTGGCAGCGCCTGGGTGGTGGCAGGGAGGGAGCAAGGAACCTCCAGGCCCGGTTCTGTCTTGATCTGCTGCGGCGTCAGCGTTTTGGGGTTACTGGGCCTGTAGAGGCCTGTGCGGAGGTGGGTGGTGCTGGGGAGGATGAGGTTGATGTTGAGGCTGTATGGGGTGGGAGTTTTGTCCTCTGAGAAATACTCGTCGACCACGGACGCGCTCTCTCGTCTATACTTCTTTTCGATGTCTGTGGAGGTGGTCAGCAGGGGGCTGTTGACCTGGGGAAGGTACTTATCCAGTTCTAGCTGAATCTGAAATGAAAATAGCAGAAGTTAAACTTTAGGGAGCAACTTTGAGCTTTTTAAATCACTGCTTTGAAACAAGAAGTGTTCTGTTGTGTAAGAAAGGCAACACTTTGAGCATCTGCAAGTATTTTCCTGTGAATGTTCACTGTGCTTCTTTGGAAAACTGAATACAATAAATAAATAAAAACAATCACAGGAAGGCAGGAGGTGACATGTTTTAAGTTTCAGTTTCTTTAAAGATAAGAAAACGAAGATGCAATCAGTCTACAACAAGTGCCAAAAAGATTATCATACACTTTATGAAACGACTTATACACACTAAGGAAAATTACTGTTACCTTAACCCAAGAACCTTTCCACATTTTGTCACCTTACCAACACAAACTTCAGTATTTTATTGGGGTATTAGGTGAAGCCGTATGCTGTGATTAGGTTGCATTGTGAGAAATAAAAATAAAATTAAATAGGGTTAGTCAGATTGAACAGAGAGCATCTGTGAGCAGCAAATTTCAGGTTTTGTCACAGATTCTTAATTGGATTTATGTCTGGACTTTGACCATTCTAACATATGACATATTGTTGTCATATTGTTTTATAACCTAACTCTGCTTTACACTTCTCCACAACTTCCTCTCTGAGCTGTCTGGCTGTGCTCCTTGGTCTTGAGGTTGTTGCTAACTAAGGTTCTTCTGATGTTAAATGGTTGCTATGGATTTCATTAGTAGTTTTATTCATACATTTAATCTTCACAATCATTAACAACATTGTGTTACCTTAACAGTAGTGGGCACCATTAGCTAAATGCTAGCTGCGCTAACCCTAAAGCACTAATCATAATTAGTTAGTTTCACTAAAGCGCTATACCACCATGGTAGCTAGTGGTAAAATGCTAAAGAGCTATACAAACACTGTATTTAGTAGAAGCTAATGCTCAAGCACTAGCTTCTATTCCAGTATCTACCCTTGATGATTACAACCCTTGTCCTCCACTGTCTGTGTTTTATTTTGTTCCTGTGTTTCTTGTTTGAGATTATGTTGTTGGGGAAAAAGAAAGAACATGAGGAGAAGAAACAGGTGAACTTGAAAATAAGAGCATGAATATAAACGTATAACTACTTGAATTCCTAACAGTCAACCACTAAAACTTCAACACAGATGTCAAAACATTATTCCACGGGACGTTTACAAAACAGGCAAGTAAATTAGAGCTTTAGAATTGATCTAAACAATTCATCCAGCGAAGTGCAGTAAATGTTTTCAAAGTAAGCAAAATTCCTAAAGCGCCAAATGAAAAACTAGCTCTGCTATTAGTGCAATGCGTTAGCATAAGAATGCCCACCACATTGAATACACTGACGTTTGTGCATTTTACACGAGTTTTGCAAAATGTTGCTTTTGTCAATTTCTGGTAACTCGTATTCCAGCCCTACAGCTGGAGAATCTGTGGCGAACACAGAGGCATTTTTCTGCGCAGCAGGACTGGACATGCTCAGCGCTGAGTAAAATAAACGACAGGTATTTTCCTGTGTTTGACTGGGAGCCATTATCTGATCTTCATCCCTAATTAACTGGTGTGTGTCATTCAGAGTCCATGAAGCAGGCGGTGCATGAGCTGTTGAGTAAAGAGTCTCTGCAGCATAGACCACACACACGCACGCACACATGCACGTAAAGTTTAAAAATATGCACAGATTTTAAGAGGTCCAGACTGTTCACACACGTTACACCTGCACACTCAGACGGGAGAGATCCCTCAGTGAGATCCCTCCCTGGGCGTGGCCGGGGGGTTGATGCATGAAGGAGACAATCAGTGAAAAAAAAAAAGCTCTCAGACAAACCAAAACAAAGGCTGAACGCATGAGAAAGACAGTGCAAAACCTAAACACTGAAGGGTAAAAATAAACCTGCCAGACAAATCCGATCCTTACAAAAGACGACGGACACGCGGGGAGGAGGACGACTGGGATCAACATGCAAAAACACGCCAGTGAGACACAAAATGGCCAGCATTAGAGAGCTACAATAAGCAAGAGAAATGTGTGATATGTGTGATGCACAAAGGAGCACAACTAATCTAGCAGAGACATCAACATAAACCGAAAGTGATGACAGAAACCTGCTAATCAGAAATATGAAGATTAGAGCTTTAAACCGCAAACTAACTGTTGCTCTTGGATAAGTAATTACTTCACATATTTGAGTTCTGCAAAGCAGAACACTGAATGATCAGAGGAAAATGGACTTGATGGACTCGTCTTTCATTTGTACAAGAGCTGTCTGGAGCAAATGACGGTAATGAGACGCTGATGGAGGTGAAGGGAAATATCTGCACTGCACACGTATGTAATCAGCTGTCTGTTGGATAGTTCTGAGCTTGAAAAGTCAAACTAATTTCTTTTAAAGAAAAACGTGGAAATGTCTGAGCTTTAAAAGTCGAAAATGTGTTTTTTGGCAGAAAAAAATTGAGGGAAAAATTTCTAACAATAATAGCCCTAACACGCTGTCATAGGACTTTTTAAAGACACGTCAAAGGAAAATAAACACTTCAGTTGATCATCACTCTAAAGTTTCAGGACATAAAAAAAACAATATAATCTTTACCAAGTCCTTTTTACATTTATCCTATCTGAAAGAGTACAACGGACTGGGGTGGAGAGAAATCAGCAAGAAGCAGAGGAGCAACAGATGCCACCTATCAATCTGAGAAGGGCTGTAAAGCCATGTGCAAACCACATAGATCTGCCATTCTGCATAAAGAAAAGCTATTTGCAGTGGAACACATTTAAGAAAGTTGGCCAGCAAAATCCCCCCAAAATCAGTTGGCGTATCAACGCTACAACATCCATAAAAATGGCTGAAAAAGGAAGCACTCATTGTATTGCAAATGACCCAGTCAAAATCCAGAGCTTAACCTAACTTAAATGCAGAAATTAAACCCTGGAAACGAACTGATGCATCCCTTCACAACAATAATGTCAGATTTACCCTAAAAGCTGCTAAATCAATGAAAGTTTTTGGTTTTCCCAAATAAAGAAACCCACCGATCCTGAACCCTTCTCTACAAGTTGCTGTTTGCATGTTTTCTAGTTTTTACATGCATCTATGCGTGAATCCGGCAGCCTTTTCCCTGCAGGGCCAGGTCAGATGTCCATCATTAGTCACAGGTGAACTCCCTCCGCTGTGTGATCAGTGCAATCTGAGAAAGCCGCTGAGAAGAAAAGACTTCTGTATTTTCTAGGGTGGAAAAAAAGTGGAAAACAAAAACAGTCGCTTTGTTTCTATCCAAAAAGAGAGAGAGCTTGTGTCCTTCTCAGAACTGGACAGAGCCAGGTTCTGTTACAGTGGATGCTGGACGTGGTAACCCTAAGGTGACCTTGGTCTTGGTTAGTTGGTGATTGCTATAACTCTTCCCAAAGCTAATAAACTTCTCCAGATTTTTCTGTTGCTAGCTGAGTTCATACTGTTTGGTTTAATCTTTGATTCATTAAGCTAAAGGAACACCTGAAGCAGGACTAGTCAATGGACTTCAGTTCAGAATGCGTCTCTATTGTTTCATGTGTTAAACATGGAGAATATTTTTGGGCGGTGAGTCAGTTAATAATTAGAGAAATGCATAACAGCCGCGCTATGAATCTTTCAGCCTGATAACAACAGTCTCTTATCAGCTGCTTTATGGGACAAAGTGGGAGTTTCCCACTTCCACCCACCTTTACCTCCATCCTTAAAGAGGTTTTGCAGAATTTAGCTCCAAGTGAAACAGAAAGATCATTTCATAAGTTTTAGATTTGCTCTGTTGCAGACAAAGCATCTGTTTCCATTAAGGCTTTCTGCTGAAAAACCAGCCGCAGAAAAAACTTTTTTGTCTTTATTTAGTTGTGGATTTCTTACTGTCAGTGGATGCAACTGATATTGTTTGAAAATTCCAAAATCAACTTTCTGTCCATTTACCAAAAACAACCCCCAGGTAAAGCAAACTGTAGAATGACTGGCTGCGTCTGCTTTATGGCTTTCAGGAATGCAAAAGGTTATTCGCTTTTGGATTGTCATAAAAAACAGAAAAAGAAAAAATATATATATTTGCACTGGGGCCGGCGGGTCTGTTCAGAGGAGAAACTGTGTTGAGGTCATTGGAGCTAAAAATCAAACCTTTGAGACTGTGATGTGGTTTTATGGTTTCTGATAAGAAGGAAAATTAGGAGAAATCTGTTTAGCTTTCAAAGAAAGTAAAAATGATTTTACTACATAAAAAAAAAACAAAAAAAAAAAACAAGCCTGAACAGAGTTAACAGAGACGGAAAACGATTTATTTTCTTTTCCCAATCTCTGTAAAGCTCTGTGTGACCAACCCGTTCCCGTGACGATCCTTCCATCTCCTGTTCCCTCTCTAAACAGCTCCAGGATGCAGCCACGTGCAAACAGGATAGCACCGTGTTAGCACATTGCTCTACCACCACTATGACACACCAGAGCAACAATAAACCATCATGATTCATGAAACGTTTGATGATCACTCAAACCCCTCCATCTGACCCTTTCAAACACCATCTGGTACATTTTATTATCATAGTACTCTCTTTACCTACAACAGTAAGATTTATATGCTGAGTGTAGCATGTATAGTGCTGCTTATTGTAGTACTGCGTTATTATTATTATTTTATTGTATTATTTGCACTCATTTTTGGACCATAATTATTTTCTTCTTTTTATTATAGATTTACTTTTGTCTTTCATTATTTCTGCCTCAACTTATGTTCTTTTTGCTGCACCATTTATATTTTTGTTTCATCCCAATTTGTTTTCTTGTCATAATGAATGTGACATTTAATCCTTTTTCCCTTTATATTATGTTTCTTTATGTTTTCTATTTATTAAATTATTTCTATTTAATGTTTTAAATTGTGTTATTTGGGAAATTACATTCAAGTACCTAGAAAGCACTCCTCCTTTTATGTCATCATTGCATATATTTACTCATTTTTGAATATTTCATCTATACTTTATTGTGCCTCTTTTATTTTTGTTCTAAATGAAAACAAAAATAATTAAGTTCCCCTTCCTTTAGGCTGCCAGTGGTCGTTACTGTTTGAGGAAACTGAAGGGATCCGTATACAATCACAAGTTCAGACTTTCAAGACTTATTTCACATTTTGTTTGCAGCTCTTAAAGCAACTGTTTTTCTTGACGAGCCAAAAGAAAACAGAAGAATATGACTGTGTGCAGACAGAGGGAGACTTGGCTGGGCAGGACGGACACAGATTACTGAACACACCGTGAATCACACGAGTGAAACGTGTGGCAGGAACATACTGTGCCAAGGGATTAGAGGTAACTCACGTTTATGTTTCTTGGAAATAAAAGATTTCATTTTTAAAACATGTCTGCTGTTTGGTTGAGATGATCATGACGATACCTAGATCTACAGAAAAGATATTATATCCAAGTAAAAATGGAAAGGGAAAAAAATGAAATCTACCTAGATGACTGAGAAAAATACAAATGCTGCAACACGCACACGGCAGAGGCTCTCACTTGTATTCAAATCACCTGCATGTGTTGTCCTGAAAGTCAAATCGTTAGTCAAACCACAACCATGTCAAACCTCGGCTGCACGGAGAACGTCTGATGGCAGTAAGTTGCGTGGAAAACCGGGCTGTTCAGTCTGATAACACACAGACGGACGGGCCTTGGAGGACAGAACCAAAAGAAACTTCCGGTAAAAATCTGGGGTAATAAAAAAAAAAAATGCTTGGAATACATTTGGATGTTATCTGAAGTATTGATCTTCAGGAATCAGTGGGCGTGACTGGCAACATGCTCTTGATCTGTGCTCCATGAAGTTACTCAGTAACTTATCCTGTCGTCTGCAGTCAGTCTTACAGGAAACTCACAGGTGACATAATGACACAAGAATCTAGGAAGAAGTTTCATTCCCTTCACTTATTTCCCATAATCCTGGTAAGAATAATGGGCTGATCTGGCCATAAAGAGCTTCTAATAAAGGAGGTTAAAGCACCATGCTTTGAAGAAAATGGATAATGATTATCCATTTGGAAGACTGTAAACATCAAATCTACTAGGTAGGTGTAATTTGGACGTGACTTTTAACTGAGACATTTTTCTGCAACGTGTAAATCTCATCATGAACACAATCT
>CAEGAE010003138.1:0-11821 GCA_903067095.1 Girardinus metallicus
TAATAATAATAATAATAATAATAATAATAATAATAATAATAATAATAATAATAATAATAATAATAATAATAATAATATTTTTAGAAAGTCTGTGCAGCAATTCATCACAGTGGATAAAAATCTATTATCTTTTAACTTAATTACTTTCTCTTAAATGTATCTTTTACTGGTTAAAATACAAAATTCAAGGTGCAAGCTGTGGTGCTAAAAGGAAATTCAACCAATTGAAAAAAAAAAGATTTCTCTCTGCAGTAAATAATCTAAAGTCCTTGAAAATTGCTAGAAAAATTAACAGTGTTGTGATTATTTTAACTCTGTGTTGAGCTGCAGAGCTGAAAGACACAAATCCATTAGGAGGAGAAGCCTGAAGGCAGCGACGTGGCAGCCGAACAGACACACGTCTCTTTGTGTGAGTAGTCTCTGCATTTTAAACATATTATTTGGTATGAAATTACTTTATTTTCATAGCTTAAAATTAGGGTTATCTATATATTTTAGTTAATCAAAGAATCATAAGTTCTGAATAAAAAAGAGGCATGTATAATTATTCCAAATGACTTTACATTGGTTTTGGTGTAATGTACACAACACCTCAGTAGGCTTTCTGTTGGTTAATTGTTTAAACAAGATTACAAAATTGTGAGCTGGGTTTTATTTACTCATTTTATTAAAAACTTCCACAGACATGTAATGTCACTTTTTACTGTTGGTTTGTTTGTTGTAGCCTGAGCAGATTGAATATTTACATCGGCTTGTTTCATTTAGTTTTTGAAGAGCTCAAAATGACCCATTAGAGGAAAACGGGAGTAGAGATCAACCGATCTTACAGCCAGCTTGTTTAACTGGGTTTATCTGGCATTATAACAACTGGTAACCAGTAGAGGCCCACCTGTTAATATCATATATATTACATTCTACTGTTTTCTAAAACGGCTTAATCTCATTATATTGTGTCACTTTTTTTTTCTTTCATTACTAAAAGTAGTAATTGATATTAATGTACAACTTTTTGGTCCTGAAGTAAATTACATAATTCGACATTCAAGATAATTGCATCCTGCATGCATATGTAATTTTGTTATTTTGTCATTTCTTGTTAATGCAAAAACATCCAAACTGTGCTCATGAACTTGTAATTTTTAACAATTAACCGTTCATGTTGGGAAAAAATCCCTCCAAACCGAACAACATCTTGTACTGATTTCAGCATTCACCTCTTAAGAGTTGGTCTGTGTGTTCTACAAGGAAATCTGATGTAAAGATTTCAAGCTTTCATCATATGAAGGGAGATTTGCTTTTACATTTTTATTTAGGTATAAGTGTAGATCTTGAGTAGATAGAACGTCATTAAGAGATAGTATAAATATGTGTTTATAATGTTCTAAAATTGAGAGTCGAAATTTTACTTTTAGTAAAAACTGTGACATTTTATCTGTTCTATGGGACTGATAGAAAAAACTACACCACACCACATTCCTTGGATACACCTCTAATAAGTGCTTCTGTCTACTGGTTTCTTCTGGGAGATCAACAGTGAATTTGAGTGGAACCTGAGTGATGGCAGAATTAGACTAAATGTTAAAGGACAAATCTTTTTCCCCTTCTCTTCAAACTTGCCTGCTGAGGGAAACAGTCTCAGAGCTACAAATACAGACATTTCTTCTTTTTCTTTTTTGCCAGAAATTAAAGTATTTATGGCATCTCTCTAAGAGGTATACCTCCTTCATTAAGGGTATATTTACTGATGGTTTTGACTTCAGACAGAAGAAAACAGAATCATGATGACGTTAACGTCTTTAACTGACACCGACTGATGTATATCCTAAATTGTTAGGAAGAGGGATTAGTTTTACTAACATAAATTTTCAAAACACAATAATTTTTTAAACTAGTCACAGTGCGCACTCTGAATTTAGTCACATATTCACTTGATTTTTAAACACATTGGCTTTTACTGAGAGCCATAGGAAATAATTAGTTTTAATGTTGTCACTTCTAGAAACCACTGAAATATTTTTTCTTCTCATCTTCTGACAGCTGACAGATTTATGACACTCTTTGGGATGCAACAGAAGGTTATTGGACCACACATTTGGGTGATAGTAAGTATGTTGTACCAAAAATGCGCTAGAAAACAATTGTTGACCAGGATCAGTCAAGTTTCAGCTACATTGACCTTGACCTTTTTCTAAGCAATACATGCATCAAAGCTAAGAACTACTTTGTCACAATAACAACACTTTACTTAAAGCTGCGCTGTGAGATTGGACCTTCAAAACAACTGGCGGACCTGGAAAAATGACTTGTATTTTTCTGTAATTACGTTCCTGCTCTAACTAAGGCTGCTTGGAACCTGCTGCACTGGAAAACACACAACATGAGCTGAATAAATCTTTACCAAAATATAGGACATTCATACTAGTGATGGGGAAATAAAAATTCATGATTTATTAGCAAATATAGTGGTTTTAGTTTTTGGACCACTTTAGTGTCTTCTGTGGGACTGAGATGGCTCAGAGCAGGACTTTGTGACTCTTTCATGCTATAGCAACTGTGACAGCTGGCTTTGGTAGAATACCAAACACATCCTAATAATGCTAATAAGTGAAAAACAAATTGTGTCAAAAGCAGCTAGGATGACATTGTGTATAAAGTTTAGACGGCTGATACTCAAAGGAGAATCTTTTGTATAGAAATGAGATATTAACCAACAGCAAAAAGTACTAAAATATTCTCATCTACATCAATATTGATTGCAGATATGCAATGTTCGTCTTCTCTAGTCATTATACACCCTCTCAGGACAACAGTATATACTCCGCATCACACACACGCGCGCACAAGCACACACGCTTTCTTTCTCACTATCAGCTGAACACGCAAACATGGGGACCCTTTAACAAGGAAGTGAAGTTTTTTACACAAACATTGCTGCTAGCTGTTTTTTAAAGTCTAATTCTTTCACTACTTGCTAAAATGATTGAATACCAACCTTTACACACTATTTTCCACATAATCACCTCAGGAATTTTAATCAGAGCTAACATTGTGGTTGTCACATTGAGATGTTTTCTTTCAAGTCCTCAGTGTCTTCTCATTTCCTGATCCATAGCTCTAAAATGGCACGGCTCCAAACTGATGAGAAGAGAAAATAAAAGGATGCCAGAGCCTGAACTGGCACTCAACAGGAATATAATGATAAAAACATTTCTGACATGCATTTCTCTCATTGTTGTGGCATTTAGCAAATAAAAATCATTTTGTCCGTTCTAACTGATCTAAAACAAGAGAAATTTGGTCTGCTGTAACTTCAGACAGAAAAAAAAAATGCTACGTGTTTTAATTTGGTGCAAACTTTTGGTTTTTAACTGTATAGGAGGAAGCAGAAAAATGTTATAAATCACAGATACAAAGACAGACATTGAATGTTGTAACACATTTTACTCTGCCAGGTTTCTGCTTAATTTTCAGTAAACAGCTGATCGACAAGAGATTCAAACCTGTTATAAACTAGGTTTACTGCAGTGGGTTTGAAAAAACTCAAAAATAAATAAACCAAGAACAACTTAAATAGTTTGATAAAACTAATACTGCAAGGATTTTATCCAAAACTGAGTATTTCGTCGCACTTTTATCCAAACTACTGCAGCGTCTGTTTAACACTTTAATAGAAATCTTCCCATTCCAAGTCAGGTGGTCTCAGCCCATCAAAGGCTTTTCATTGCATGTTAGAAATCTGGTCAAGAGACTTGTACAAACACTTTAGACAAGATCATTGCTCCAAAAAATAGTGAAGGCCCTACATGTTCTCAGATACAAATAGAAGCTAAGTTTACATATGCCAAAGGAACAGCAGTTTTTATGCAATGGACTGACAGAAAGAATTAGGATCACTATATACTTGGAGATTCCTCATGAGGCTGGTGATCCAAAATCATTGACTGACTGCAAAAAACCTAAAGCAATACCTGGTGATGGTATCCACTGAGGTTTCAATTTTTACAGTAACAAAGACAGTAAACCCCGAAGTGCGCCATCCCTGAACTCCATGATGTACAGCACTGCTGACCAAAAGCACAAGAAAGGTCAGGTCTGATTTACTCAACAATGTATAAATAAGCCAGAGAGGTCTTGCAAATCTGTTTTCTGAGCTCTAAGGACTGGAGCGTTTTGGGATGTTTATACTCAGAATGAAGAGAGATTTTAATAATAATAAAAAAAGTTGTTAATTAGATCACGATAAAACAGAAATCTTACAAAACAAGATACATTTCATGAGATCATAGATCTTATGTGCAAACCCAGCTGATGTTCCAAAAATACTACCAAAAGTACACCAGGAAATAAAAACTCTGAATGAGGTTCTGTGTGGTTTAGCTGAAATGAGGAGAGATCAAGTTCAAGAAGGATAATTTACTGAATACAGATTACTGATTTTCACACACAAGGGGATGCAGCAATGCCTCCCTGACCAGGCCTCTTGCCCCTACGCCTCTATGGTGTATACCTCATATTAGTTAATCTCTCTGCTTTGAACAAATGTCAAACACACCTAGTTTTTTAGTTACTAATTTAAAAAAGACCAAAACTCAACAAGAAACTGCACTCAGTTTTTATGTTCCACTAATCTGGAAAATATATCCACAAAAATACTGAAAGACTGAGTTGCTGTAAATCGAGGCAAAAACCCTTAGAGCTGCTTGGAGCTGCCTTTGATTAATAATAACTGGAACATGTTTTTATTTTTCCACTACAATCTAATGTTTTATTTGACTTGACCTAAACTATAATGGGTCAGTGACTGAGTGACTCACAAAGACTCAAGTCAGGAAAAAGCACTGTATGCTAATGAAGACAAAAGAAACAAACAAAAAAACCTTTCTCATATTTGATTTCAGTTATTTTATTAAACATGCAGTGCAAATCCGGAGTTTGAAAAGTGTCACATATTGGATCAGTCGTCTCAATCATCATATGACAGTGATAGTCATCAGATGACTATCACTGTCTATACCCTAAAGAGTGAAGATTATAGGGGTGTTTAACTGAAGCAGAGGGGCAATGTGGTCATTTTATAATGTTGTTAATTAAGAAAAATATGTGATATCCTGAATATCAGTTATTGGCCGTAACATCAAAAATTTCATATTAGTGCTGTCAAAAATTATTTGCTCCTTTTTCAGTTTTCGTTATGCCTAACATGTTTCAGGTCAAACAAATTTAAATATAAAAAATTACAGCTGCACCTCAACCTACAGGGAAAAACAGGAATAAAAAATGCATGGATTTACAAAAACATCATATGAGTTAAAACAATAAACAGTTTGAGAATGATAATTGAGAAACACACATCCTACACCAACTTGGAAACATGTGAAAGAAGTAGTTGCCCCTGAAACGTACCAACAGGTTGTGCTACCCTCTAACAGACTTCAAGCTTTTCCATAAGAAGTGAAGAGATTTCGGCATACTCCTCCATGCAGAACTTGTTTCATAAACAGGTCAAAGGGTCTGACTGGCCTGTTTGACAGTAAGTCACAGAATCTCTGTTGTGCTTAATTTTGGACTTTGACTCGGCCACTCCAAAGACTAACTTTATTTTAATTTTTTCAGCCATTTAATTTCTATATTTATATGTTTTAAAAACATGGACAAAGCTGCTGTTCAAGCCTAGTATGATTCTTAATCAACAAAAACGTTTTGGTGCATAGTTTAGGCCTCTAGAGCTTTGTCTGAAATGGGGAGTCTATGCATTGCAACTGGAGTTGCTATGCAAACCAGGAGAAACAAAGGTGTGGAGACTGATTGGAATCAAAGGAAGGAAAAAGAGGGATGTTTTAAAGAGAGTGTGAAATAGAAATGGAGGTGGAGGAGTCGAGCTGAAAGTGCATAGCTGCAGGAGAGGCTTAAGCTTTAGACGGCCATGTCAAAACGCAGTGCAGTCTCAGCTGCAGCCTTTATCTTTCTCATGCCTCCTCTACTGCTTTGCCATCTCTATCCTTCTTGGTTTGCCCTTCCCGTTGTTCCTTTCCATCAGCTCTGCACCTCCCCTTTATCTTCATTTTTCACCCTTCCTTCAGCTTTCTTTGTTTTCTCCCACTTTCCCCTGCAATACCTTATTTTCGCGCAAGCACAGAGGTGGAGACAGCATCACCACTGAGCAGATTGGTATACCTCTCGGTCTTCGTCTTCCAGTCATGTACACACACGCACCCACGCACACACACGCACACGCAAACACAAAACACTTTAGCATGGAAATTGAAATAATGATAATGTATCCCTCAGTCTGCATCAAAGTATTGCCACTTCAAAAAAATGCCGGCAGGCATGAAATGCAAACGGGAAACAGATGGATTGAGAGGGAGAAAGGAGAAAGGAGGTGTGTATGTGTGTTTCTTTTTTGCTTTGAGAGCCCCGGCTTACTTTGTACATTAGCTGTTTCTTTAAGGCAGATGGAATAGGAGGGCTCCTGCATGCTGTACGTTGTCAGTCAGGGTTGATGGGGATGCATTTGGAGAGACTTGTCCATACATACGTGTTTGTAAGGTGAAGGTTTCCTATTTGAGCTTCTGACAACATGTTTCCAGTTTGTGTTTGTTGTGGTCAAAGGTTTATTGTGTGAGTTGAAGGCTTTCTGTTGCTGTCACCACTGCCCCCCCCTCAGCTGTCAGTGGGAGAACTGTAACTGTACAGACCACAGCAGAACTTTGTGTTTTATCATTTTCTAGTGAATCTAACTTACAATTAACACTTTTATAGGTTTACAGAGAAAAGCCAAGCATGTTTCATACATTCAATTTTTGACAGGTTACTAGTTTATAACTACATCTTTCTATTCTTAGTACAGAACAAAATTATCAAATACATGGCGGCCAAAATACAGGAAAATCTATCAGTGGGCTACAGCTTCTGTTATCGCAGTCATACTTAAAATACAGCTCTAGAAAAAATTAAGAGAGCATTTAAAATGATCAATTTTTCTGATTTTAGTCTTTATAGGTACATGTTTGAGTAAAATGATCATTGTTCTTTTATTTTATAAACTACTGACAACATGTCCCCAAAATTCCAAGCAAAGATTTTGTATTTATTTGCAGAAAACGAGAAATAGTCAAAGTCACAAAAAAGATGCAGTGCTTTCAGACTTCAAATAATGCAAAGAAAACAAGTTCATATTCATTTAGAAACAACAATACTGATGTTTGAACTCAGGAAGAGTTCAGAAATCAATATTTGGTGGAATAACCAGGTTTTCAATGGGGTTCAGTGCAGAGGTCTCTTCCTTTTTCCAGAGCTGTAACTGTAACTTACAACAATGTGATATTTCAGTTTTTCTTTTTTAATTTGAAATTTAAAAAAATTTCTTCATTTCCAATTTTTCTGTCAAGATGGGATGCTGAGTGTACATTCGTGAGAAATAACAAGAACCTTTTTGATTGTAGCAAATGGCTGGAATGAAATAGTGAAAAATTTAAAAGGGTCTGAATACTTTCTGTACCCACTGTAAATGGCCAGGCTGTATAACTGTTTTATATAATTTTTATTTTCTTGATTTAGTTGATGTTTCCCACTTTGCAATGACATTTACAGTAGCTGACTTTCAATGTTTTCATTAAAATTTGAAAACAAAACATCAAAGTCATGGCGACAAAACCATAGTTATGCTGCTGTTGTCTATTCCATACTTTAGACTGCTGATCCAAATACATATGCACTATACAAAAACAGGACGGATTCAATTAATTACTAGATTACTCATACCGCTGAAGAGAAAGTTAAAGATTAGGGAGATGGCAGAGAGGCCTGTTCAGTGGAATGGCTGATTTCAAATTCCTTTTAACTCCCTCACCAGACTCATGAGCAGCAGCGTCCATTTTTTTCTGACATTCTCTAGCAGTACCTTCAGTCCCACCATGGGGTTCACTGTCACTGTCAGGGACGCACTAAACCAAATTTAGTGGCCTGAGGTTCAAACAGGGCAAATGTCTTTTGAAATGCAGAGTTATAACCACGTGCACACAGCTGATGAGATACAGCTGCGTGTCATTTTAACCATTTTACGTGAGTATGAATGTGGTTATGCCCTCATGTATTCCTCATCAGGAAATTGCTATTTTTAAAGCTACATATTGCAAAAAGTTTTAAAATGTATTCTCCTTCAGGTTGATTATTTTGATTTTTTTTGAATGGTTAAAATTGATATTTGTCCACATTTGTTAGAAAATATAATTTCATAGGGTGGCTTGGTTTCTTCCATTGTACACAGTAAGATGTGAAACAGTGTGCCAGTGGGTTACGATTAGCTCACCATAAATGTATGGAGCTGAGCGTTGCTAAACCTCTTTTTATTGTATTCCATCAGCCTGGTAAAGCTTAAAATCCCTTTGTCTCTTGATGTCATCATGAAGATATATTTCAGTGCCATAGTTACCGCGTCCTATTCATCATCACTTAAACTACAGTGTGTGATGATGCTGGTTTGTAGAGGTTTGATGAGACTGGTTCAAATAAATTTGCTAGATATTATTGGTAATTGTCATTGTAAGAAGCAATGAAACATTAATTGAGCTCAGGTTTTCTGTTTTTCATCTTCGTACACAAATATATTATTTGTGCTTTTTTTTTTTTTTCTTCTTGGGAGTGCTGGTTCCCAGGTTGGATAGCACCATATGGCACGAGACATAATTAGCATTTAATCAGCTTGATGTTTTGACTGTAGTTGTTTCACAGTTCACTTGCTGTTTGGATTAACAGTGCTGCTAGCTAGTAACCCCCCATGGTGTAGCAGGTGAGTATGCCAGCATGATGCTGTCTGCACAGGTGGATTCACACAAATATGCACATGCTCACAGAGACACACATACAGTGACACATGGACACATGTTAGGATGACTGCAGGACAATGACCTGCCGGCATGTGTAACATCTCCTCAGCCATGACAAACCGTAAGCAGACATTAACCACGAGCTCTGTCTGATGTTACACCTGATGTTGCTGGTTAAAAGACAGCATTTACTCTAGTAGTGTAAATAGGAAACACGTTCCTCACAGAAACACTCAGGTTTATTTTCTGCTCAAATTGCCAACCCGCCACGGTTGTGGTGCGTTGCTCAAATCTGCACTCCACTTCATACATTTACTCGCATTTGGCCAGTAACAGATGCCAAGTTAAAATCCTGGTTAGAAAGCCTCCAGGATGCCTCCCTGCTGAGGTGATCCAGACCAGGCATGTCCCACCAAGAGGAGGCCCAGAAGGAGACCCAGGAGGGACAGTGGGCCTGGGACTCCCCTGGAGGAACTGGCCCAAGTTGCTGGGGAGAGGGAAGTCTGGGACTTTCTGCTGCCACCACAACCTGACCCTGGATGGATGGACGGCACGCGCCATCAAAGCAAAGTAAGAAGGTTTGATAATGATGAAAAATCATTATGTTTCTTGTTTTTATTCAGCAGTGTGAAACGTACTCGGCTTAACAGTGATCTAGGGAAATGAAGAGCAAGAGATTGATGCTCTGGAATGCTTGGTAGTCTAAAATGCCTAATTTACCCTTGGATGTTGGTAACAATCCGGTTAGTGGTGAGAGTTCAATATTGTCTCCACAGAGAATGGATTTACTTTTGTGTTTTAATTTTTTATTTTGCAGGAATATGAAGGCCAATAATAATTATTATTTCATAATAACAATAATGATAATAATATATTCCCAGTTTTGCACTTTTTGGGTGGGGTGAAAATCAAACTAGATGATTTTAAATTAGACCTCAGGAGACTGCCACAGGTTATAGATAATCTGTCATAGATCAATATTAATGCTTTGACATTATTTGTCAATAGAGATATGTAAATATTGAAATATGAATGGAATTTGGTCTCGTTCAACACTTCAGTTTTTATGTGTCATGTGTTTTTTACAGTCAGCCTTTCTCATACAAAGGGAGACAATTTTATTGTCTTTTTGGAAATGTTTTTTGAACAATATCAATGCATCCATCACATATACAACTATATCTTGTCTTTATGTTTTTTTACTGTAGTGAACTCATATGCATAGATATATAAAATGATTTAATTTTATAAAAAGTGCACATTGTTCTTACTGTTTTCTAACTGAATATAGAGCTTTGTGAATGCTGATGTAAACAAAAAGCTGAGAGTTAAACAGGATAACAGAGAAAAAAAGGAAACTGTCAAAAATTTCATAAATAAAGAGACTGGTTATTCTAAGTTATTTTTTATAGTAATATACCAATTTTGTTATCTGGACTCACCTAAATACTGAGATAAGTGAAACCAAACTTTCCTCCTTCATGGTCTCCTTGACAAAATCTAATTCACAATTACCTCAATAACTGAAATGACTAAACATGTTATGGGTTATTAAACCAGACTTTATCAAATCATATCCTATCGCAGGTTAATTTGGGGCAAGATTATCTGCACTGCTGCAGGCTGAGAGGAGCCACTAACCTTTAAAAGCATTAAGCCATTGGGTGATGCTTTTGGGCCTCTTTCATCCACACAAACAGTTCAGGTACAAATAAGTGTTTTTATGCTCTGTTCATACTAATATTAGTATTGTTTAGAACAATGACACTTGAGTCAGATCCAACTTTTACACTATAGAAAAGGAACAGGTTATTCCTAGTACTGAACGTTCTATTTAGATGTATTTAACAACCTGATCACTATGCCGCTCTCTGGTAGTTTTCTTGTTCTGACTCCATTAACTAAAGTTAAACCCAAAGTCTGACTACAATAACATGGAACATGAGATATGACGACACCCTGCAGCTTGGCCACTGACAATTTCATTCCACTTAAAGAACTGTGATTTCTGGGTGCGTTGGTGGCAGTGGGCAAAGTGTGACCCATGTATGGAGGCTGGAGTCCTTGATGTGGATGTCACAGGTTCGAGTCCCAGCCCCCTGATCTTTACCGCATGTCTTCCCCCTCTCTCACAACCTGCCTTTGTAGCTGTCAAACAAATCCCTCGAGAACTGACAAAACCTTTTAAAAAAAGAATCTTACTTCTGCTGCAGGTTTTTAAATAGATAAAACAGTAAAAAAAATTCTGCGGTGACAGAAAAGTTGTGTTTTTAGTAAAACTGTGCAAATGAAAGAAAGAAGCGTAAATATATGGGTCAGAAAGAAATCCAAGGTTTCTCACAACATTTTCATAGCTATTCTGTGGAGACCTGTTAGAGAGCATCAGAGGACCGAAACAAAGACAAGAGGAGAACAGCACAGCAGGCAGAAAACTGATGAGAATTTTAAAACGGGGTTAAGTTCTAAAACAATATTTCAAGCTTTGAACTTATCTTGTTGCACTGTTCAGTTTGAAGAACATGGCCGTCCACCTGAACAGTCAGGCTGAGCACAGAGAGAATTCAATCAGAGTAGCAGCCAAGAACCTGACTGAAGGAGCTGCAGAGATCCACAGCTCTGAGGACAGAATTTGTTACAACTATTAGCAGAGCACTCCACAAAATGTGGCTTTTGTGGTAGAAGGGCAAGAAAGCTACAGTTTAGCAATAGATGACAGAAGTCATCTTTCTTTTATTTCTTAAAATCTGGTCAGATTTGATGTGGAGATATGCTTCTGGATTTAAACTATTAGAACCTGCAAAGAAAAAGCCTTTATATGTGCAAACCAGGTAGAGACAAACAGCCAATTGTAACTGCAGCCAAACGGCCTCTACAAACTACTGACTCGCGTGTGTTATATTACTTGCACTTTGCATGTCCATCCATCCATCCATCCATCCATCCATCCATCCATCCATCCATCCATCCATCCATCCATCCATCCATCCATCCAT
>CAEGAE010003146.1:0-31560 GCA_903067095.1 Girardinus metallicus
TAGATAGATAGATAGATAGATAGATAGATAGATAGATAGATAGATAGATAGATAGATAGATAGATAGATAGATATATATGTGATATTTTATTTTTTTACAGTTATGCACAACTTTACTATAATGTATTTTTCTATATATAAAATAGACAGGTATTTCTGATTGTAACGTCACCAAATATGGAAAAGTCCAAGTGGTTTGAGTACTTTTGAAAATAGGTGTGACAGTGTGAGATTTTGTCTGAGAATTTTAAGAATCTTCACTTAAAAGCCGATATTTTGTGCTTGAATTTATGAAAATTCGTTCATCCAGCCGAGTCTGTAGCTACATATCAAAATTATAGATTAAAGGTTGGTAGACATCCCAGGACATCTAAGAGTTTTTCGCCCATAAGCAGATGGAGCAGGATCTGAAGCATCCGAGTGAAGAGGCTGAACTCCTCATCTCCATCCCAGCTGCGCCCCGGCTCCATCTGTAATGACCACCTGAAGACACGCCCACCTCTCGCTTTTCCAGCTCCGTCATTGGCTGTGTCTTTACATATTGTGCAAGCTCTCAGACTATTGGCCAAACTCTCACACCAACGATTTCATAAAGCAATTTTTCGTGGGAAGTTGTGTGAAAGTGCGTGTGCGTGTATGTGTGTGTATGTGTAGGAAAAAACCCTTCTGATGTCCGCGGTATCAACAGCCCCAATTAGCCAACCTTTATACGCCGGGTTTGCGTTTCTCCCCGTTGTCCTCTGGCTGTCAATCGCTGCAGGATTTGTTGGGAGTTTTCGGAGCGCCTCTCTGCCTCTGTGAGTACCTGAGTTTGCCCTCCTTACTCCGGCTTCAAAAACAAGCAGCGCTCGGCTGGATTGTGCTGCAGCAAAAGAACCAAAAAAAAAAAAAAAAGAAAAAAAAGTTGCTTTCAATTTGACCGTAACTTTTTTCTGCCTTCCCTCTCCGCCTCTCCTCAAAGCAAACAGTTAACCTTGATTAAGTCTCTTGCTAACAAAGTAAACATGTTTTAATTAACCACCTGCAGTGGCGCTGCACACCTTTAAAATGCTGATGAGTAAATTTGACAGAAGAGTAATGATTGCAGCAGTTGTATTTCAAGAAGAATATTTTCATGCTTACTTCTCCTGATTATTGTTATTCCTTTATTAAAGAAAATTGTTTTTGACAAGACTGTGTAGGCAGAAGCTCAGATAGATAGCTAGATAGTAGATAGATGGACTTGTTTTATTTATGTATTTTTTTAGAATTGTCAGAGTCATGTTTGCAGAAGTGGTGTCTGTTGTTAGTTTTGTTATACTTTGTGGTCATTTCTTATAAATCGAGATTTATTTGATATATGAACATCTGAACCAGTAATTATATGCATATATAAGTATTAGATAGAGAGAGAGAGTTATGAACAAATCACTAAATAGTTCAAATTTGCTAAACTCATTTAATATCAAAATAATCATTGCTAAAGTTTTCAAAAATGTAATCTTAAAGTAGTGTGCCTTGTGTCTTTGTTTCAATGGGAAGTTTAAGAAGTTTCATCTTCTTCCCACTGTGATAAATAATAGGCAAACTGAATATAAGTGCAGTGTTACCTGCTAAAATAAGAGCAAATCACTGGTTTTGATGTAGGTGAGTGTGAGTGTGTGTGTGTTTTGCAGTAAGGATTGTCCTTCGTAGGGTAAGAGCATCTGGAAGAGTGTGTTTGACAGTGAAGATGTTGCTGGCTCTTTTGTCGCAGTGTTATCAGGATCAGAGCTGGGCAGGAACGCTCCAGAAAGCACATGCTGATGTTGCACGCTGTGGTAATGGCCTCTTACCGCTCGTATAAATAATCTAATGGAAAAACATCACTCGGTTTCAAACAGCATTGTTTTTTTGTTGTTGTTTTTTTTTTTTCCCCCAGCGCTTTCGTATGGTGTTTGACTGGTTTGGAACAAATGTGTTGCTTCCCATTATTATTGTTGACCCTGCAGATATCTCACCATAAAACCTCAACGCGTACATGAAATGCTTTGTGGATCCATCACGGCTTCACTTGAGTGGGATGTCTAGGTCTTTACTGCACTGAATGTTGAGCAAAGCGTTTCTATGTCCTTGGTTGGATAATGTAATACCTCATGGCTTAATCATATCAAAAAGGCCCCTGTGGTTCCAGCCAGCATTTTTTAAGTCTGAATTATAGAGGCTCTAACAGAGGTTTCAGGCAGATACTTAACTAAAAATGTACCATGGGAATTAAGCCATTCACCCTTCTGGACTCAAACATGCACAGTCTCAAAAATTCACCCATTCATGTGCCGGGTTCTTAGCAAAAAAAAAAAAACAAACAAACAAACAAAAAAACCCACCATTTATTTGATTCACTTGCATAAGAACAATGAAAGACTTTCACACACTTACATGCAAGACAATGAAGCACCCATTATACTGTCTCTCATGTTTGTTTTAAACACGAATGCCAAATATTTTTGGCACCCTTATTCCAATTACTAGTTAGCATGTAGCTTCCAAACACCTAATGGATTAACAAAGATGATGTATGTTGGTTTTTGGACAGCAGCTACTTTAAGACCCTTCAAAATCTCCTTTGAATTTTTCTCTTTGGAAGTGATTTGATTTACATGGACCAAGCATGCCCAGGACATACCAGCCAAAAAGAGCTAAAAAGCTAACACTAGCTAAACTACAAATGATAGCAAATAGGCTACTACTAGCATGCTGGGTTACAGTAATGTATTCCATGAAATGTAACAAAAAAAAAAAAAAAAAAACTCATGTAAACCCTAAAATTTGAAAAAAGGACAGAAACATTCCCCTATTACTTCTGGTAAAAACGGTGGGTGAATGAAATCCATACCTTTTATGGTTCCTGAGATACTGACATTTGTTTGGAGGCATCGTTTAGCACAGTGACTACAAAGAACATGCTACATGCAGTATGAAAAAAGCAATGTTAAAAAGCTCAAATTATTCCCAGGTGTTAAACGGCATAAAAGTTGTTAAACTGCCCAACTTCAAAATGGCCACTGCCTTGTTTCCTCCATGACAGCCCTGAAACTGGATGATTGATTGCAATTAATATGCAGGACCTGAAACATCCACTGTAAAACACAAGACATTTTATATTGTAATTCCCAATTCTGCCACAGGATGGAGCGGTTTACCCCACGGGGAGAGAAATTCATAAAAAAGCTGAATATTACAAAAAGTATGAAAGTTATGAATACCAAGAGATATAGCCAGCATTCGGAGAACAAGCTGAATAGTTTAAAAGTTGAATGGTGAAAATAGCACAAAGTATGAAGGAGAGGAAGCGTGGCAACATTTACAAAGCAAACCAGAAAAGTGGAACTCAATTGTGTGAATGTCAACAGCATTCACAGTACATAAATTAGTAATAAAAAATGCAAGATTTTGGGCTCAGTTTTTACCACCTTGTGTTTAGTGCTGCCATGTTAGGTGGAGGGACATACACTGAGTTAAGGGCGCATTTATATCTGAAGGCTAGACCATGCAGGCCAGATCATCGGAAGGATGCAACTCCTTAATTTGGACACACCCATAGAGATATGTTAAGGACTGTACTTTGATTACACATAAACTTAAAGTAGCCTGAAGAATTCTAGGGGGAGCAGTAGATCCATTTTGCAACACTCACTAAAGATTTAACCATAAAAAACAAAAAAAACAACAACACAAAAACAAACAAAAAAAAGAGCTCCTGGAGATTTTAACTGCATGGTCAAATATGCTGCAGTACAATTCTACTTTTTTCAGCAATCCTTTTTTTTTTTTTTTTCTTACTTCTCACAAGTCTTTACTCTTAGTAATTTATACGTTACCTCTTCTATCTCACATTGGGGTAAATTTCTCATTCTGCAAAACTGCTTTCTGAACTAGCACGCTCATTTGTCATTTCACCCTGCTCTATTAGGGAGAAACTGCTGTTAATTAACCCTTCCTGCTAACAGCCACTGTCTACATTTCTGCCAGATAACCAGTGTGCATTATCGCGGCACAGCTTGCCTGCAAATTAGTGGCGGTCCCCAGCTGTATTTCTGCAGGTGTCAGCTGAGGTGCCTCTTCGACTTACTGCAGAGCATTACGCAAACAGCGCAATAGTTTTATCTCAAATTGAATTGTTGAAGGAGACGTTAAAGAGCCATACATCACTGGAACACTCAGAGCTGAGGGAAAGAATATGAAGCAGTCGGGAAGAAGAGGAGGGAGCGACTCATCGGTGTCACAGAAGGAATGACGAAGGATGAGTTCATAAATCCATGAAAAGAGAAAATCAAATCTTCAGCTTGTAAATACCTTTTAGGGGCACGTGTGTAAATGAGGTGTGTGTAAAGTTTATTTTGGCTATGAGAAGGTGACCTGCCTTTTTTTTTCTTTCTCAGTAATTACATTCGTTCTATATTTTTGCAAAATCCTATGCCTGAATGCTTTTACACACAATACTGTTTTCAATCCTTACGTTTCATCCCCACTCAAAGATAAACACAAGTCTGAGTGAGCAGCACCTTGTGCCTGGTGTATCAGGTCATATTGCTTTCCTCTTTGCTCACCAGAATGTTCGATTCATGTATGGATTTTCTGTCCTGTCCACATGTGATGGGTTGTTCAGATCTAAGACCTACAGAATGCGGCTGAATCAGAGATTGACCATTTTCTATACGGCTTAACAAAACTCACAAGTCACGATAAGTTTTTAGACTTTGTATTCCCAACTAACAGCACAATTGTGTGAACAGGTAAAAAGTGAGTAAGCTATTTTTGATTATTCAAACATCACAGCCAACTGATTTTGATGGACAAAATAAAGAGTCAATCCAGTTTTTGCAGAGGCAAATGGTGTGTTTTACTCTTCAGGTGAGGATGCTGCTGTGCCTGCTGTTCTTCCTGCATGCCCACTCCTCGGCTCAGCGGTCGGAGCCCATGTTCTCCGCTGTAACCAAGACCGCTCTCCGTCCGGACTACGAAAACAACCCCAGCCAGCTTAACTATGGCATGGCTGTCACTGACGTGGACGGCAACGGAGACCTGGAGATATTTGTAGCTGGGTGAGAGGAGTGTTTCTCTTTTAATTTATTGGCTTCTTGATCTTGTTCCGATGTTTTAGGTGACCCACATATTCTTAAAAACAGCAACCACTTAGAGTGTTATCTAATTCTGAAGACAAAAACCGAAATCCATTGTCACTTTCCAGAGATAAACCTTTAAAACAAAGGTGAAAAACTAGAAGAGGGCACATTAAGGTGCCCTGAAGCTCACTCAACTGATGAAAATGGATGTGATTGAATAGAATGCCACTGATGGGAATAGCTTTGCAAGGCTCTTGCTATCCAATGAAGCAGCAATGAGATTCTCAATGCTTAACAGAATATAGATAAGCCCAAATGAGGGTGCTTACTAAATGTAATTTAGCCAAAACAACCTATTCAGCAGGTATCCCAGGAAGAGGATCATCCCACAGCCTTCTAGAGGATGTAATTTCATTTGCCATTAGGAGAATCTTTGCTTGAATAGCTTCTATATAGTTTATATTACACCTGTGTTGCTGACCTTCAGTAATCATAACAATGATCACTTTAGGCATTTTTAATCTCACACAAGGATGTCTGGAGCCTAAATATATTTCATGTGACTCATGCTGGAAATGATAAAGCAAACTTCCCAGACTGTTATTTATGAGGAGCTTATCAACTTCTTATGCTGTCAGGTGTTTAGTCGTTCATGAAATCGTTGTTTTATGATTTTATGATTTTCAAGTTGGTTTCTTTATTGTTGTCCATGCTCCTTTTGAAGCTCAATTTGAAGGCAAGCCCTATTCTGAACAGCAGATGGGAACAAAGATTGCTCTGCTGGTTCATTACTTTTTTTTGTTGGCAAATTTGATGTAACAAACCAATCTGACAGACAGAGATAAGTATTTATTAAAAAAAAAAAAAAAAAATGTAGGTTCCAAAAAAGTATTCCAGTAGTTCAAAATACCAAGACTATGCTTGTACAAAACTAACAAATTATTTTGAAGCTTAATGTCTCTCAGTTGGAAACATAATTATAACAGGCAGATTTGTCAACGGGCTCTTTAATTTACAATCTCAAATTCTGGAAATGAGCATTGGTCACTTTTTAAGGTACACAACCTATATGATTACAAAATAAAATACAGAGTAAAACATTTGAGTAACAGATTTACCTATCTACTTCACAATTTACCATGCAACTGAATATGAGCTGATGCAACAATATGCCTTTTTTTTACTAGAGGAATTCTGAACTCTGATTTGGTTAAAATTTAGTAATATGTTTTCTTAGGTACCATATTGTAAAACGCTATATGAAATCCGACGTAAAGGTGTTATCTAGTTAAGTATCCACTTTTTTTTTTTTACAAGTTTCCAGTCTCATACACAAGAGGTTTTGGGACAATTGGAATAAAAAATAGAAGGAAAAGAAAATTCTGATCTTAATCTAAGGAAGAAAAATACAGAATTCTGACATTTTTCTAATAATTCTGACTTTAATACAAATGAGCACCTGGGAGCAACCTGCTTTATTTGAATTGTATGTTAGGAACACTAACTTTCTGGAAGAACATGTTGGATTAAAACGATTTTTTTATGTGGCCGAGAGATGGTTGCTTCCAGGTGCCCATCTGCATTAAAATCAGAAATTTTTTTTTTTTTTACTTATTGTTATATGACTGGGTACAGCATATCCCCTAATAAAGAAATACATGAATGAATAAAATCTAGTTTGACCAAATTCTGGCTCAGATAATAAAAAAGAAATCATGAAGCAAATAAGCCAGTAATTCAGTGAGCATGCTTTCAGTCCACATGATTAGCTCCAATTTATAAATAGAGAAATGCTTTGTTTCCACATGTTTCCAGATACAATGGTCCAAACCTGGTGCTGAAGTACGATAAACAGAGAAAAGGGCTTGTCAACATCGCCGTAGATGACCCGAGCTCCCCGTTCTATGCACTGAGGGACCGTCAAGGCAATGCCATAGGAGTGACGGCATGCGACATAGATGGAGATGGACGGGAGGAGATTTATGTCCTCAACACCAACAATGCCTTCTCTGGTACAGTACAAGCTATTACAAAGGCACACAGTCTACACACTGCATCCTAGGAGGAGAATCTGAAAGCAGTAACTGAACTTATCTCATCTGAGTCCTCATCAGATAACAGATAAGCCTTGTGCAGCGATATATCATAGAGAGGGCTGCAGTGAGCACGCTGTTAACACTGCAGCACCTCCCCGTTGTCATTTTTCTGAAAACTCAATGTTCACATTTCTACCACAGCAACTCTACATTTCCTTTTCTATAACCTGGATTTGTCATTCTTCATAGCCCCTTCTTTACCTCACGTAAACTTACCATCTTTTTTTACCTCCTCACACCTACATGAAGGTCGGGCGACCTACTCAGACAAACTGTTCAAGTTTCGCAACGGTCGCTTCGAGGACCTGCTGAGCGACGATATAAACGAACACCGGGACGTGGCCAACCCCATGGCCGGGCGCTCTGTGGCCTGCATAGACAGAAAGGTATTTCACACACACGCACGCACGCACGCACACCCCCACACCCATACAGACCAGAGTACAGTATGAAGTCTGCTTCCCCCTGCACACACCCACTCCGACTAGTAGTGTCTTCTACGTACATGCACGGTTGCTTCTGTTTGTTTACCAGTGATAAGTCATGCCCTGCCTACGCCGCCCTTCTCAGCATGTGCTCTGACAGTTCATTTGGGCGAATGGCGTGCTATTTTCTCTCCTCTGTCCATCGCACCAGTGTAATTACAGAAGCAAAGGCTCGTTTGTTTTACAGAACGCATCCTACAAAGAGAGGAAGGGAGTGATGACTGCACGCTTCTGCTTCCTGCCTGTAGCTGCGTCCTTCTTCCTTTCATTTCTTTTGTTTTTATCCTTCTCTCACTTACATTTTTCCCCCTTCTCTGACTGACATGCTCTGTCTTTGTCTCTTATCTCGCACACAAACACACAGCTCTCCCTTCTAATAAGAGGATGGGATAAAGATAGTAATAGGCGAAAGAGGACAGCAGGGATTACAATAGTTTTTTCTTTTTTTTTAACAGTCCCATCTCACTGAGCACTGATAGGAGGTGCAGGTGCCAAGTAGATTGGAAAGATATCTTCTTTAATAGCATAGTTCTTTTAGAAGAAGCCAAAGCCCTGATGCGCGCTCTTGCATGCCAGTTCGAGCAGATCCAAGCGTTCCTTTTTGCTGAGCGTGCTTTATTGGAACGTTTTGGAGCATCTGCAGAGAGGAGCCAAAGTGTGCTGCGTTGTCAGCTGGGTGTTTAATGTGTTTGATCTTGTTTATCCATAAATAAAATGTTATCTTGTAGCAGACGAAGTGCATTTGTCATCGGGCCATCCCCTCTCTCCAGGTCTCCTTGAAGCTGACATCCCATTATTATTCCTAAACGGACTGATGAGACTGACATATTGAGGCGTCTCACATGGAGTTGATGGATCGGCCCACTTTGAGCAGGACCCGGAGAAAATAAGTGGACTTTACAAGCTCAAATAAGAGATTTATTTTTTACAGCGATGGCAAATTTTGAGACGAATGATAAACAGTTTCTGTTGATAAAAAAAATGACATTGCGTGTGCTAAGTCATTCATTCTTTTCTTTAAAGGCTTTGATTATTAACACATGCAGCTTTAGTGCGGGAATGTATGAGTAGCTATCGTGACTGCCAGTCTCAGTGACAAGAATTAGCCTAGGGTGAAGACGTATTGAAAAATCATTGACTTTTAACTTTGTTAAGTAACAACCACTAGCCTTCAGGTTTTTCATTACACTTAACTTATTTTTTTCATTTTTCTTTATGTGTGTGTATTTCTGTGGAACTGCTCATCATATTGTGCACGGTAAAGTGGCATTTACATCAGCCCGACTTGTTTACCTTACTCTCCACATAAGAATACAGTAGGGTGAGCAAAAATGGTCAGATGGCTTTTATTTGTGTGGTCTTGCATACGTGCATGCATTCGTATTGATGGAAACACGTTAGGCCTGGTGGGAAAGCTCATTTAAATCGAGTGTATAGTCTATTAGTGTGGTTCCGTCTGTGAGTTTGTGTCTGCAGGGACTCTGACTGATAATGGAGTGTGAAATTAATCTCCAAAGGGAGGCAGAGCAAGAAGTGCCAGGCTGAGTAAGAGGGGACAAGGGGTAAAAAGCAGGGTGAATGGAGATGAAGGGAGAACAGAGAAGGTTTGATGAGGAAAAAGGTGCTTAATAGATACAGGAAGAAAGAAAATCAATGGAGATGGAGAAAAGATCTTTTTCTCTTTTTAGTTTAAATCAACAAACATCTCACTTATTCACCCTGTTTTAGTTAAGGTCTCTGCATTGTCGGGCCAAACTGATGAAATTGGTTCTCTGTTGCATGTTGAGAGTCACTTCATTTGGTTCTCCACCCCTTGTTGTCAAAACCCCCATGGCGAACCTTTAGCATGCAAAACTGTTGTATGATTGGTCAGAATTTCATGGGAGTGTTTGTGTACGTGGAAAACAATCCCAAACTGCTCATCTTCCAGAAGCCAGTTTTTCAGCCAGTGAGCAGCATGGATAGTTTTGAGGATCAGTTGTCCCAACAGGAAAACATTAAAACCTGCTCAGTTCTGCTCTGCTGCAGCGACAAATGTCCCACGGACGCTTTCAGTTTTTTTTTTTTTCTTTCTTTCTTTCTGATAACATGAAAAAATAAAATGTGATGTTGCAACTTGTCAGTCATCATGTCCTCCTCCTCCCAACTTATGAACTTGTAAGAATTGTTCCTTTGCCATGTTTGCTGGGCTTGCTACACTTTTGTAAACCACTCTCATGTCAAAACACCTGATGCAGGAGAGTTTTCACAGGAACTCGACTCTTGTGGGCCTTGAAGGGTGCGTGGGAAAATGAACGTCCCAAAGATACCTGACCATAGTTTGGCTACGGTCTGACTATGCCCGACCGTTTAGCTTTTTGCCTGAAGTTAATTTAGCACCAAATCTTCAGATAGCTGCTGGTCTGCCTCACAGAAAGAGAGTCTCCATTTTACCTTAAGATATTTTTGAAACCAAAAGTAAAGCTGCAGGTTAAGGTAAAAGTTCTTAGGGAGCCAGTGACACAATGACCAATCAAATATTGAATATAAACTTTCAAAGCTTTACATGTAAGAATAATTTAACTTTTTTTTTTTTTTGCATTCTGCAGGAGACCAAAAAAAGCAAAGCTAAAACTTTCTCTTTTTTTTCTTCATCAGAACTGTTACTGCAGCATTTTAGACCAGCTGAATGCTTTTCCTGGCAATAAAACATTACAATAGTCAAGCATAGAAGTTAATTATGCATTTTGTAGCTTTTATTAATCACTCTTGCCAACAGGGAATATTTTTCAATTTGAGCTCGTTTACAGCAATATTGTGAAAAAAAGAGCAAAGTATGCTTTAGAGAAGAGCTATGGTGTGCCATATAGAACCAATTCCAAACAGATTTAGACTGTATTATCCAATAAAATAAACATATGTGCCCTCAAATCAATGGAAAACATCACAGAGGCATGGTTGTTTAAAAGACAGAACATTCAGATGAGAAAAGGTTTTTAAGCCCCAGGTCTGTTTCTGCTCTGAACTCAGAGCCATTTTTTTACTCATACTGACCTTTTTCACTGTAAACTGGATTTTGCAACAATTATTGCTACAATGTCAATTCAAAGAAGCAAAACAGAGAAACAAGAGACAGGAAAGGTTGCCTTTGCTAATAAGCATGTTAAAATAGAAATGTCATTTCCATGCTTGACCTTTTGATCTTCAACCACTTAGCCTTCCAGAGTAATTTTATTTAATCAGAAGTATCTGGTTCGTATGTTAGAGTTAAGTGGTGGCAACAAATGTTACCACTGAAACTCCCAGAAAGGTCAAATGACCGAGCTGTTTTTTCACATGTCTGAGTTTGTGCTTTAAAATGTCAACAGATGTAATTTAATGAAAACTACACGTGTTTTTCCGCAGGGTACCGGCCGCTATGCTATCTATATTGCCAACTATGCAAGCGGAAATGTGGGACCTCACGCTCTTATAGAGATGGACGAGGCAGCCAGTGACCTCTCCGAGGGAGTCATTGCCCTCTCCAACGTTGCAGAGCAAGCTGGAGTTAACAAACTAATTGGTGGGTGTCAAGAGCTTATGGAGACTGTGAAATAGGTCTTGATGATTTGTTTGTGCTACCTGCACTTAAAGTATTATCAATGCTGACATCTGTCGAAAGAATCTGCCTTTTGTTGCTATAGATTCTACAACAAAGAAGTCCATAAGGGTAGATTGTTTGACGACAAATATGAGCAATAGAGCTAGGTTTTTCAGAGAAGGAGAAAAGCAAGAAGGGAGTAAACGAGAACATCTTTCGGTTCTATTATGTTTTCACAAAGACGTTAGTAGAGCATTCACTGGAAGGCAATACATTATACCAAATCAGCTGTCCATTAATAGTGCCTATAAATAATAACATTCTCAATGTATCTATAGGCATAACTTGAAGAAAATACCCTTCAAGTTATGCAAACGTGTGTTGTTTTTCCTAATTTTGGAAATGGCCACATGAAAATAGCTAACTGCCTAAATCTTCCCATATTAGTAAAAAAAAAATAATATAAGCTGGTATTCAGACAAACAATGGAAGGTCAGCCAAGGTTATCTTTTCACTATGCAAACAGGTCTTCTAGCTCCACGTCAACAAAATGATCAGAAGAGAAGTCTTTAGAAAATAACTTTTTATGTCCATACGATCACTAAGTGTGGAATTTGCCAAACCTCACTGGAACCTGAACCATGTGCTTCGAACAGATGAAATGAAAACCGAGTGTTTTAGCAGCAAATACTTCATGTAGGTCTGGCATGAAACAGGATGAATATTTGGAAAAGTACTATTTGTCTGCTGTTAATGGTGTGATGGAGTATGCTGGTGTCTCTTCCAAGGGCCATCAGCACTTCATCTGAGCTTATGGCATTCTGAAGCCTTTGAAATATAAAAACTATGTTAAATACAAATATGGTGACCTGTGCCAGAAAACTGAAAATGTGTTGTCCCTGCATCTTTCAGCAGCATGTTGATCTAAAACATCTGGCCAATTGGCTCCAATGATTTACCAGACACAACATGCTGAAAAGGCCTGAATAGTTCAAAGAGCTAAATCCAATTTATGTCCAGTGAAACTTCTTAGCATAGGCTTTGTGTTCTTTTGATTTTAGTCTTTTGAAGTATTCTAGTTTAGTTACAAATCTGTGGTTTTATGAATACTTTTTCTTTAATAGATATTTTGTTTTCCTGAATTTATTTCTGCATTTTCTTTAAACCTGATCAAATGAGTTTAAAACTTTTGCCAGCTGTCTGTTCTTTCATTTTAGAGCTCTAAAGCCAGAACTCCCTCATCTCAGTGACTCAGTTCAAGTTCGCTATACAGCCAATGATGTATAGAAAAGTGGAGCAGTAAATGCCAGAAAGGCCCAACCTAACTATGATTTGTTTCCTCATAACCAAGAGTGAGATCACCTGTTAATGAAACTTTATTGTAACCACTGAAAAGTCCTTGATGTTGATGTTCCGCTGAGTTTCGAAAATGGGCAATGACTTTGTGTTTGAGAGCGACAGAATGAAGCTTTATCATCTCTGGATCTCTTTTTTTTTTTTTTTTTTTTACGTGAAGGACATCATCTGATCCACCCAGGGGGCCAGAGCGAGCTGGTTCACAGTTACTGTGAGTGATGTTAGCTGGACAGCTCTGTCATCAGACTGCTGTTAATCACAGCAGACGGACAGCCTGTGAAGTTGTATATCTGATGGTTACATATCTCTGGAGAGGCATTTTGTGCTTTATTGCTGTTAGGGGCAAGTGATATTTGTCCGGGCTGATGAAGCGGGCCAGTAAATCAGGCGCAGGGCCTGACTCACAGCACTGACTCTGCACGGAGAAAGGGCAATCAAAGCCCCGTCAGCTATATAATTAAACTCTGCTGGTCTGAGATGAAACTCTGTAGCAAGATGGTTTACTTTATAGGAAGTCATTGGAAAATCATAGGGTGATACTCGTTGTAATTTTTTTTTCTTCATCTTGGTGATTAAATTACTGCTAGTCTTTGGTTAATGCAAAACATCTCAGTATGTGTTGTATCACTGGTCTACTGTATTTGTTTGCACTTGTACTTCGCTTGTAGTTATTTACCTGTGTTTGTAGCCATCAGAATTAGAGTGTGTGTCAGCAAAAAAGCCCTACACTGTTCAAAGCAAATGGACCGAAAAGACACTAATGATCTCTTATAATTTCCTTCTGTTATGGAGCCGATCTCTCTCCAGTTGTTTAGTACAGTATTTCTCCTTTTCAGTTTCATTTTTGTCTTTGAAAAACTTATTTTCTGTTTAACTAGCTGCCTTATATGATCTTACTGAGGGACCTTCTCTCACTTTATCCATCTGCACAGGGGGGAGAGGTGTGGTGGTGGGGCCAATTGTTAGTCAAACTCTATCTGATATCTTCTGCGACAACGAGTATGGATCCAACTTCCTGTTCAGAAACAACGGCGATGGAACTTTTACTGATGTTGCGCAGCAGGCAGGTAAGGGACATGCAGTGTTTGAAGAAAACTAAACACATCTACGCTTTAGAGTATGAAAGAACCTTTCGGTATGTACTTCTAGGAGTGGAGGACCCCATGCAGCATGGCAGAGGGGTGGCACTGGCAGATTTTAACCGTGATGGCAGGACTGACATTGTGTATGGGAACTGGAATGGACCTCACCGCCTGTACATACAGATAAACAACCGCAAGCAGAAATTTAAGGTAAGGACCTGAAATGATGTCTTTCATTCAATAGAAAAAAATCCTGTATGTGGTTGCACAAAACAAACTAAATTTTAATGGCTTATGATAGTAAAGTTTACACATATGTGCACATAATTTCGAAAATACAAGAAGGTTAAGTTTAAAAACAAAACAACTTTATAATTTCAATCTGGAAAGACTCAGACGGAGAAAAGGAGCGATTAAAAGATTTATTGACAAAATGAATAACAGTTCTTTGGCACTCGGGCCCCGGCTGAAGATTTGAGCAGTGAATTGCAGTGAACTCGGATGAGTACCATTGATGCGGGGCCCGACACTGGTGGTAGAGGTCGGAAAAAGATGATGTCCTGGAGAGCCGGAGGATGCGGGTGGAGAACGGGAGGAGGTGGGTTGAGCACAGCTGGAAAGCGACTGGCGGCGTGGGTGTGGAACCTTATAAACGGAAGCTTGATTGATGATTGGACGAGGTGGGTTGAGGTCCGGCGCTGAGGTTGGAGGCGATGAGCATGACGCAGTGATTGGATGGAGCAGGTGGGGCAGAAGTCTTCCAGCTTGAATTTGTGTCTAGTCTTCATTATTTTCTAAACTAAAAACATCTGAAAGTTTTGTTTCTCACACAGAATACAGCTTATTAATGATAAATATAAAACTGTAACCTGGTGCCATTAGCAGAACCTGACCGGTGAGGAATAGACAAAATAGGCCAATAATAAATGCAAAACTGTTATAAGTAATAACAATTTTGTAATTGTTTAATTATGGAGTAGCTTTATGGAGTATGGGAACTTTATTGACAGAAATAGTACCAATTTATAACTCACTAGCAGCTCTGTGCATAATCCAGACTAACCAGTTGTCTTTGACCATGATAAAATCTCGATCAGTGATTCCCACAATCAAAAAACACATTTCACATACTGAAATATATCTCAGGTTTTTGGTCTCCATTTGTTCTCCTCAGATCAAAATCAATATCTAATGAGAAATCAGGATAAAATTAGCAAATCTAAACTGTTATCACAGTGAGTGTGTTCTTGTTCATGCTAATGCATTAACACCTCTTGTGGGGCTTCAGTTTGGGTTTAAGTGGTATTTAAAGGCTTCTGTGATTTACTCCATCAATGACCAGTGTTGTACATGTGTCATTTAGGGTCTTTATGTCACTCGGCTGCAGACACAGAGGAATGAGTTGTGCTGTGTGTGAATCTGCAGACCCTTCCCTTCATGCTCTGTGATCTACCTCTCACTGTCTGCCCCCACATCCTTTATACAGGAGATAAACGTCACAGGAGCCATTTTTATATGGGTCAAGTAAGGGGTTAATGTGTGATACTTAACCCCAAGACTATTCAATCATACCAACACACACGTCTCAACTCTTCCACACTCTTATGGATAAGACAAACAAAATTAGGGCATAGTGTTTTGCTGTATGACAACAAGTTAAATCTCAAGCCAATAACATATTAAGACTCCAAAAAGCTGACACTTTTCCATATTATCCAATATTGACCTTTGGCTTGCATAATGAAGCTGTTGTATCACTTCAACAAACCAACACTTAAATCGGGCTGAGCCAGCAGCTTGTCTTGATAATGGAAAGTGCAGATTAGGCCTTTTTATGTTTAATTAAAATCTGTTAGATAGGTTACTCTTTACAGAGTAACCTTTACAGTTAGCAGAAGTCATACAATTTTTCTGATTTATTGCAAATACATTTAAAGTGGGATTCTGTTGTTGCAAATAAGATATTTTGATAAAAAGCTTTTTGTGAGGATATTTGTAGAGAATTTGATTTATTACATATAATTATGATCAATTATCATTTATTTTATTACAACTTTTTTCCTCAATCACCGCACAACAAAACAAAATTACTTTATTGTAGAAGCATTCCTATCACATTTTTTCACATTTTGTCATTGGGAAACATCAGTGTATTTTGTTGGGATATTTGTCTGAACGATAACAAAAATGTGTACATAATTGTGAAAAGTGTCAAGAAAATAGTGCTTAGTACAAGTTTTTTTTCCAAGTAAAAATCTGAAAAGTGTGTTGTCCATTTGTATCCAGATCCTGATTTAACAGTTCTTTTAAGAAACAAAAAGTTTATCGATTCTTTTCCATAGTTAGGTCAACATCAGTCAGACTGGATGGAGAGCATCTGTAATCAGAAAAATCTTACCACAAACAGATAAAACAGGTAGCTCCCTCCAACATCCTCTCTGCTCCAACCACTTCCCACATCCCCTCCTCAGAAAACCACCCCCACAGCATGATGCTGCCACCACCATTTTTCACACAGGGTATGGTCTGTAGACCGATACTGTTTTGCATGTAGGCAAAAGTGTCTATACTTAATATTGAATTTCACTCTCATCTGACAAACTGCTGAGTGAAATGATTTGCCACAGGCCTCTTGGCAGATTCCTCTTTTTTGATGACAATTAATTGCAGTGGATTTTATCAAAAGTAAAATAATAAATAATTAAGTAAATTAAAATGTGTACTAATTTCAATACGTACACTTGCTCCATGTTGTGATGGATCCAATTTTAACTAAAAATGTTAATGTTATGTTTATTTGCTCAGATTTTTGTCTCTGCACTTAAGTAAGTGAAATGTAGTTGTTCCCTCAGCGCCTCAGACAGCCATCCCCTCTCCTTCACCTGAGCAGGAGAAGGTCAATGTGGGCGGCCCCTACCTCTGCAGCTTTATGAGCCTTATAATTAAAACAGGGAGTAAATACTGGGAGGAGTGAAGGGCCGCTCTATAACTCTTTCAAGACTTATCACCAGCTCACTGAAGCGAGGACGTATCTGTTACTTCCTCATGCAAAAACTCAGCTACTGCAGAAACTTTTTTTTAGGAAGTGGAGTATAGGGAAGGCGTCTAACCTGTTTGCCCCATGTCTAAAAAGGACTAAGAAATACTTTTTCCAACTATATTTCCCCGTGACTATTAATGTTGTGGTAGTGGGAGAAGCATAACTGAGGGCGCCATGGGCTAAAAATGGCTAAAGAATAGTAAACATATGTCAGGTACGCCTTAACCTAAACGGAATGCATCTAAACACAGAGGCAAATAGAAAAATAAAACCAAATGTGATAAAATGGTCTATAAAGTGGCTTATAGATAAAAAAGTATGTGAATATGATTCAACATGCAAGAGAAACCAGATTAGCAGAATATAACACAACGGCAACTCCGAACAGAACCGAAACAACGCAGAAAAGTCAACACATTGCATCACAGATAAAACACTTTTTTTCACAGTGAAAATACATTTGGAGAGAATTATTCAAACTCTAAGCACGGGCTTACATGTGAACAGTATTACATAAATACAAATGATCAGAAGATGAATGAATACACCTACTCAATAGAAAAATGCCACTTGTTTTCTCTCCTGTTCCCCTTTTCCTTAGGACATAGCTTCCCAGAAGTTTTCCATGCCATCTCCAGTGCGGACAGTTATTGCTGCTGACTTTGATAATGACAATGAGTTGGAGGTGTTCTTCAATAACATCGCCTATAGGGGACCCTCAGCCAACAGACTCTTTAGGTACTGACAGTGAGTGAAACCCAAACACTCTTAGGTGTTCACACTGCAAATAGAGATTTATGACCTTATGTTTAAAGAGCACTTTGATGAGGAGGTTAATAAAATGCTTTTGTGTCTTGATTTAATATTCTAATGCTATGCTTGAAAGCTGCAGGGAATTTAAATTTCCAGGAAAAGGATAGTTATCTAGTCTGGCGTCCCGCCTCTTCCTTCTTCCTTCTTCACACATGAATGATTCTTTCATTAAGACAGTTTTAAGATCTTTCTTTGTTCATGGTTTGGTTTCCTCTCTAGATAATATTAATTAACTCAGTGCTCAAAATGTGCAAAACGTGTGATTGGTTGACTGATAGTAAAATGAACCCTTTCCTCTCTGAGTAAAATCTGATTTGGCAAAGTTGTTCGAACAGGATTCAAATTTCAGTTCACACAGAATATCACTAACCAGTCTATTCACCAGAGATCTCCTGGATCAGAATATTTCTCCACGCCAGGTCACCCAAGAAAAATCTGTCTTTCTTTTCTGAAAGAGGTCACTACTTCACAGCCAGTGGCTCAGCCATTGTCTTCTGTGGAGATGAACAAGCTTATTTTTTCTGCTCTTTGGCACAGAAAAAAACATGCTTGAACAAGCTAATTAATCCAGTACAACAAATCAATATCAAGCTGATGTTAGTGCTATAACAGCTAAAACCACCACATTAGTGGCCCTGAGAAATTGAATCATTATAAATGTGGAACTCTAACACTTTCATGCATGGTGGTCAGCATGGTAGGCAGCTATTCAGCCATTTGTTCTGGATGTGTGTGGTTGTTGCTGGTATCCTTGCATACAGCACACTTTACTAGTCTGTAGTGTGTCACTGTTCACAACCACAATGTAAGTTGAAGTAAGACAGAAAACTTCAAACACTGAAAAACACAAGTCCTCAGGAAAAATTTGCAGGGACATTTGCATTCAATTGGACTCAATTTATATAGCACCTTTCTAGTTATACTGACAACTTAAGCCACTTTACACAACGGATACATTCACCACTTTGCACACATTTATGCACAGATTGGTGAGCACCTTGGGCACGTGACAGGAGAAAACTGGAATTGAACTGTCAGCTTTGCAATTACAAGACAACTACTCTACCACTGAGCCACATATGTCCAAAACCAATCGATAACTATAGACTAAAACTATTGGTAACATTTTTAAGTATTGGTTTTACAATGAAAATAAATTGAACTGTCCAATAAAGTGGACATCATGCATTATTGGCTATGCAGTGCTGTGAAAAAGTACTTGCCTCTTCTGTTCGTCACACTTAGATGTTTCAGATCATCAAATAAATTTAAATATTGGACAAAGATAAACTGAGTAAACAAAAAAAGTAGTTTTCAAATGATCATTTTATTCATTCAGGGGACAAGATATCCAAAGCAACCTGTGACTATTAGAAAAAGTAATTGCCCCTCTTGTTAAATCCTTAATCACAGGAAATTGATCTACAATGCTTAGATAGCTGAGTTAAATTTCACAAGCCAAATCCAGGCCTTAAACTATGTCTGCATATTGTGGGATTAAAACTGAAACAGTTTAAGAAAGGCCAAATATATAGACATGACTCCTTATTTCAAGGCAACATCTTTTGATGTAATTACTTTACATTGTGTTGTCTGGTCCTAGTCCCTAGTCGAGGATATGATCTATCCTCAGCTCTGTGTTTATATTATAAAGTTTTATAATGTTCTTTTTGAGTTTATGCAACCAAAAGACCAGCTTGGGAAAGGTATAACTTATTAGAATAGCCTATAAATGCTGCAGAGTTCAGTATTTTTGTTTATCACTTAACATTTCTTCTGAAACAAATAAACTAAAGGCAAATAAACATCTTTCTTCAGTGTCCCATCAAGTGAAATAAGACCATGGATGCAACAAATAAATTTTTAGTTTTTCTATGTTTTAGTGGTAATGCTTTGATGCTGTGCAGAAATGTGAATGTAATGTTGTGCCTTTGTAGGGTGAGCAGGAGAGAACACGCGGACCCCCAGATAGAAGAGTTGAATATTGGGGAGGCCGCAGAGCCTGATGGACGAGGAACTGGTAATCTTGTCAAAACAATCAATAACCTTTATTTGCACAATCCTGTTATTATCTGTGGACCTGCCTATCAAGTCTAATAAAACGGAAAATTAAATATAATTAAGATATTTTTGTTGAAGTTGTGAAAGGGGAAAAATATACATATTTTGTTGTTAAGTTAACTGTAAGTGACCATCTAAATGCTACAGACAGAATTAACACATCAAGAAAATCTGAAAGTCTCATATGGTAGTACCACATCTAACCACTAGATGACACCAATGCTCCACTTTTGAATGCTCTATCTTTTTCACATTGTCACCGGCATTATTCTTCAGTTATGTACATATATTCGCTGATGAGGATAGTGATTGTTGTAAAGCCTGCTTCCTGAAGTGTTTATTGTGATGGGCCTCCAGGAGCTATAGCCACAGATATAGATGGTGACGGCCGTCTGGAACTGGTGGTGTCTCATGGCGAAAGCGCAGCACAGCCGCTCTCTGTCTACAGAGTCAATCAGGTGAGTGTGCTGGTCTTAAATAGCATTTTATATTCTGCAGGCTGGTCAAGCATAAGTCATCCTTCCCTGACCCATCTTCTCCTCCTCCTCCTCTTCATCATGTGTCAGGGCCTCACTAACTCATGGCTCCGAGTGATTCCCCGAACCAAGTTTGGAGCTTTTGCCCGAGGAGCTAAAGTGGTTGTCTACACAAAGAAAAGTGGCCCACACACACGGATTATTGATGGGGGCTCGGGGTATCTGTGTGAGATGGAACCTGTCGCTCACTTTGGCCTTGGTAAGATCACATTTAAAGAACCAGGAAGCTGAACGAGGATCAAGCCTTTCAGCCGGCTAAATCTGCTCCTATGTGAGGCTGCAACTAGTACATTTTGCATTAGATTAACAGCCCTTTTTTATTTGACATGTTCTAAAATAACATACTTCATTTTCTAAATTATTGCAAGATTAGATACTAACAGTGGGAAAGAAAAAAAGTATGGAAAGCATTTTTTAATCCTTTGAGCTCTCTGGTCTCTCTCAGTTCTGCATCAGGGCTTGCAAAGAAAAGGTCGGCTCCTGTGGCCTTCACGTTACACTCTGTAGCAGCAAACTTTCCAAAATGCTGTAACTTTAGAAAGGACCTCCAGACTTCAGGGAGTTATACGTGATACACCCTGCAGCACTGTGAGAGGGTGTCATCTTGGTTCAGAACAGGTGAAATAGTCTCTGGCTCCCTGGCAGTGCACCTGTCTGGCAGGGTTACTGAAGATCTATTTACATTAAAAATGCCACCTTAATTAAGATCCACAAAGGCTCCCAGGAGATGAGCTTTCTCTGTGCCTGATTAAAACAGTTAATGATGAGAAGAGAGTGCAAGTCTCCTAAAAGGAGATAAAGATGGAAGAGTCATGACTCTCAACACAATAAATTGTTACTGGAGTTGCTCTATAGATTCGCTGAGCTCATATAGCCTCTTTCTGTGTGTAGATGTGTGTGCATCATATCTACTTGAAATAATTTTTACTTAAACAGGTAGGGATGTGGCCACAAATGTTGAGGTGTACTGGCCCGATGGGCGCTCAATAGCCCGTCCTCTGGAGCCTTCAGAGATCAACTCAGTGCTGGAGATCCCCTACCCAAAAGATGAAGAGGAAGTAACTCCTACTGTGGAAATTGAGGTACAAAACACAACATTAATCTCTGTGGGTTCAACAGATCATTGTATTGGGTTGAACTTGAATGGTTTAAGACATACAGCTGGCTATTTTAGGAACAGCTTAGTGACACTTCCAGTTTCATGTGGTGCCTTGCAGAAGTATTCACACTCCATAAACTTTTTACATTTTGTCACATTAGAACAATGCAGCTTGTAGGATTTTTATGTGATAGATTATCATATAAATTGGTTTCCTATATTTTGTGTACTTGTATTCAGCCTGTTGGAGTGCATACTTTGCAGAATCACCCTTAGCTTTTTTGGGGGGGAGGGTTATTCTCAACCAGCTTTACACATCTGGACAATAAAGTAAAGTTCTTCTTTGCAAAGTAGATCAACTGCTGTCAGATTGGACAGATATGATGTGGCATTTCGCATGTAGGCCAAAAAATGGTTGTGGTCTCATTTAACAAATTACAAACTGGGCATCACATGGCTTCGTCTATGACGCTCATAGAACAGCAGTGTTCTATGCTGTTAGTGAGTATAAATCTGCACACAGGTTGACTATTTAATAAGCAGGTTAGTTCTGAAGGTAATTGTTGCAGTGGATATTTTTTAAGGATATCGGATTAAAGTCCATCTCCTGCATTTCTCATCCTACCCACTGATTTAGTGGCTTCCGTTTAATTCATGTGCTCTAGTGGCGTTTGGTTGTGCACAAACTGTCTGGTCTGACTCCAAATTAAGCTTTTGGTAGTGGCCAGTTGATTAGACATAAAAAAAAATAAGTGGGTAGAATGCATGCCACCATCTCCTTTTTGTTTTGTTTTTTTCTGTTTTTAAAAAAAAAAAAAATTGAAACAGTGTTCACTTTATGCCTCAGTTATGCACTGTGTTGTGTCTTTTACAAAATATCCAAATGAATTCCACTAAAGTTTGCTTTCTGGACAGAGGGTGAAAAATGACAGAGTCCAAATAGCATTACAGGATACAATATTCCAGGAAGAATCAGGTTTGTCAAGGAAGCAAGTAGAATTTATCAGATGATGTACTGCAAACCCCACAATATTATACTGCTACTTGGTTAAAACTGATTAGTTTTTTGCCAGTTCTGTTTTGCTGAAGGAAATGCTGCACAATTTAAGCTAGTCCTCTGTTATTTTTAAGTCGCCGGTAGAATCTGAAGATGCAGTACAGAGAATGCAATGATATTTACTGTAAACATATTAATGGACTGTAAAGATTTTTTTGCTTCACATCAATTGTGTTTTACAGTGCGGTCATGGATTTGCTCTAAATGAGTTTGGCCGTTGCACAGGTAAGCAGACCTCATTTATTTTCCCTTCATGGTCTCCGTCTCCTTGTATGAGTCTCCTTCAGTCAAGCGTCTTTGCCTTCCTCGCCTTCCCCATCCTTAGATAAAGATGAATGCACCCAGTTCCCCTCTATGTGCCCCTCCGACCGTCCCATCTGCACTAATACCTACGGCAGCTATAAATGCCGTGCCAAGAAGAGATGCAACCAGGGCTTTGAGCCCAATGACGATGGGTCTGCCTGTGTGGGTGAGTTGTCCTGACAAAATAAATTCCTTGATTGCCCAAGATCAGGAGAACAAAGGAAGCGCCGTGAGAAAAGGAGAGGCTTTAAGGGCTTTAATTACATTGGTTTTGGGTGAAGGCTTAGCCTTGCTAACATTTCTCTGACCATTTCCCCTTTCTACACTTGTTATCTTGCATCAGTCTAAATGAGTTGTTGCCTGACAGTTTTCCGTCCTCTGTTTCTCGTTTTGCTTTGCAGCCCAGGTGGCTTACTTTGGAAGGACACATTCTTCAGGGGAATGCAATGCTTTCCATATGCTTACTCTCACTCTGCTACCCGTCATCTCTACTCATCTGCAGATAGGACTGCTGTAGCTTTACTCTTTTCTCTTCCGCTTTACCGCTGAGCGGAGATGTACAGAAACTATGTGCAAACTTTTCTCTGAGAAACATCCTCCTACTTCTTCACTATGAAGCTTTGCTGTCTTTTCTTCATCGGTTACTGTATATACCTGGTTGTCACTGCTGCTGTATTTTGCCCTGTGGCTCCTGGCCTCCTCTGGGAGCTTTGCTGTGAGCTATAGAGATCAGAACTGTCACCTGTGGACCCCTGATTTCATTGCCTGGCATTCAAAGTGTGACCTGAACTGAGTCCAAGTCAATAGGGGAAGCTTTAGTATATCCCCCGCACATACAGAGATGAACCCACAGAGCATGTTTATTGGAGACATCCCACCTGTATCTCTGTCATACCACAATGTGTATTAATCATTACAGATCATTCTCACCTTGATTATGTGTTTACTGAAAAGCTTATGAATACAAAGCTTTAGGTTGTGTGTATATTTATGTCTGTGTGGGCGACGTGTGTGTGCCTGATTGTGCGTGGTCCAATGAAGTGTTCAGGTACAGAAACATACGCCGGACCATCTGTCGCCAATGGCAGGACACATTTCTTTTTATTTATTTATTTTGTTTTTTTTTAAGAATAAATTATGAAATAAAATGGAGCAGAAAATGGATGCAAAGCTGTGTGTGTGTGTGTGTGTGTGTGGAGAAATGCATACAGAGTGTGAGACTACATCTGATGATCTGAATGAAACAAATACTGAAATTAAATCATGGGAAGGTGTCAGGAAGATTTTCAATACTTTACAATGTTGGGTTGTTTTTCACACTAGCATCAAAATATTGATCAATTCACAGTAAAATCTGCCTTTGCAATTTCAAGTGTACAAATCTAAATTTGTGTATACACTTTGTGTATTACCATTATTTTTTTGCACATCCCAAATGTATATTGTTTAATATTGCATTGTACATCTTTGCTTTTATGACCCTGAGCCATATACCTGAGGAAATCCATCCAGATTTGCCCCTGACGTTTTGTGGCAGTGTAGGTAATTTTTCAACAATCAAACCTTTAAAGTCATAAAACAAGTATAACTCTTTATTGTTCTGAAAATATGTATGCTTCAATATGTTTTTACATTGCTATGTCCTGAAAAGTAAAAAAAAATACTGTACTGTGGCCAAAAAGATGGCAAAAAATTTAAAGAATGAAGATTCTAACAACATCTTGATGGACAGCTTGACTGTTTCTTGCTTTTCTGCAGGGAAGTGTCAGCTCATGAACGCACTTTAGGTTCAAAAAGTATTTCTAACAGAAATGTGAACCCTCTGTCATTTTAAAGATACTATTTAGAATATTTCTTTATGCTCTTGGACTTACCAAAGTTCTTCTCTGTCAAGATGATTTTAGATGTACTGAGTAATCCGGAAGTTCATTCTTTACAGAGCTCTACATGAATAAAAATTGATTTATTGTGTGTTTCTGTCAGGAGACTATGGATTGCTCACAGGTGGTGTTTTATTCCACCAGCTTTTTATCATCTATAGAGATACACCAAAATATTTAGCAGCACCCACTGTAATGTAATTCCTGAATGATTCATACTATCAGTTTATCAGCAACATTATTTTTTTCCTAAAAAATAAAATGGCAGCCATCCATTAAAAAGACAATAAATTAAAAGTCACTTACTGCGGCTTTTTTTTTCAGTCCATTTTCACATTGGTGGTTTGCTTTCTGTGGTAGCCAAAGAGTCTGTGGATAGTTTATGAAGGTTCAGAAGACCATGTCCACTTAAGTCAAAAATTTTAATATGCTTTCACTGAAATATTTGTTGGACAGTTGACCAGAGGCTGCTGCTAAGGTGAAACTTTAGAGTCAGGAAGAAAGAAAGCTTTTTTTCTTCCTGTTTTCCCCCCATGGACGGACTTGGTTTCCTGACCGAGAAATGAAATGTAATCTTCCATTTTGCAGGATGGGTCAGCTAAAAGCATTGGAAGGATACATCTGAGCGTGTTCCAGCACTACTGCGGGGCTTTTTTTCCCTTAAAAATCATGATAGCTCTCATTACTTCAGCTGGCTGTGTGATTCCAATTTATTAATTTTCTTTTAAGTGTCTTTTGAATTCACGTGTTTGTTGAAACTTAGCTGATGCAAAAATTTGCTGCAGATGTTACAATGCAGAAAATGATCTGAGTCCTCACTGCATGTAAATTTATCCTCTAAAACTAAATGAAATGTGTACAATGTTTTTGTGGGCTCTGCCTTTCTAAACCCAGACGGCATCTCTGAAATCATATATTGTCAGGTCACAGATTTGTGTCCAGTGAGAGAGACTTGGTTGAACTTGAAGAAAATGAATAAATGTAAAATATTCCACAAAGATGCATCAGGTTGTACTACCAACTTGTTTTTAGCAGGCAGCCAGTAGTTTAGGAGGGAGAAGAAAAATACGGGTGCAGGTTTTATCTATGAACTATACCTGGGTAGGGAGGGTGATGTGTTTTTCATAATGAGTAGCAGTGCAGGTTTACATCCATGATTCCCCAACTGTTTGTTCTGACATGTCCTTGTATTTAAAATAAAACCTGAAATTCAATGTTCAGGCTGTGAATTATGGCAAAGTCCTGCAGGCATAGCCATGGGAACACATGGGGTTGCCATAGCATCTTTAAGGTAACATAGTGAATAAATGCAGTTATCTTTGGAAATCAACTTTGACTTCTGCGTTACCAGGTTTCTGGGAGTTGTTTTATTTCTTAGGTGTGACACCTGATGTAGCAAAACATTACAAACCCAAATTTTCTGAATTCTAAAATTTCTTATATAAATGTCTCATCCTAATAGTTATTAAATAACTCAATTTTTTTGTGTTATTTCCCATCAGCCACCTATAAATGGGATGCTGCAGCATGTTCGGCACCCCAGCTTCTCATGGCCTCGCCAGCGGGTGTGTATGTATGTGAACTGGTGTTGTGACCCAGAACCTTATTTTTCTGCTTCAAATCAGCAGCCACAAAGTCTTCATCAAAGAGAGGCTGCACATGCGAAGATAATGCATAATTCACAGAAAATGATGCGGGATCTGATGGGAATAGAAATGATGAGAAACCCTTTCTAAGTGGAAAATAGGAGAAAGAAAGAGTGCCAAGAAAACACTGTCCAAACGGTGTTGGAGTATGATCTGCAGTTGTCATTTCCTCTCAGCTGCATCTGTTATATGCATCTTTTTACCCCTGATATAAGTAAGTCAAGCCATCTTTGCAGTCCTTTGCACAAACTATGCTAATGCTGGCCTGAGGGTTCACTAAGGGTTACTGCAACCTTAGAACAAATACAGCTTTTATTCCTTGCTTCTTACTGCCAGAGAATGTAATTCGATTTAAGCTTATCAGAGTAATTTAAGTGTGTCTGAATACAGGAATAAGTCACTGATATGACTGATAAAACATTTTCCTTTACCTCTTAAGGATGAATGGCATCAGAAGGAACACATCTTTAAGGAAGGTCATATTTTTGGCTCGTGTTTTTTCAGAAAAGAAGACATATGATACACAGATATAACAAACTATTATATTTTTTCTTCTACTTACTGCAAGATTCTTAACACCACGATCTTGCAGAGAACTTCAGACCATTATTTCTTTAAAATTAAGATCTAAACCTGTACATAAAAGACGTACAGATAAAACTGATTATAGCAAAATGTGCAATGTGACAAATGTGCAAACGAGAACAAACTTCACATGGCAGAAATGTTTAACTTTTTATTAAACAATATGTGAACAATTGTTCCAGATTTGAAATCTAGCACTCGGATCCTGCTGATCTGATTTTAGAAATTCTTTGTTCAAAATCAATTAAAGCAGACAAGTTCTACTTCCCTGATTTAAACAAGGTTTTTAATTATTACATATCAGTTGACAGACTCTAGGTAGAGGGAAGCCTTTCTTTCTGGGGAGCCTAATTTATCTGAGCGTTTATTTAACATTGATTTCTGATGCTGAGGTTTTATTTCTTTCTTTCTTGTACAGCCAGCAGAGTAACAACCGCGGTGCACATGTGCACCCCATGTACATGTATTTCACACGTCACATTTTACTATGTGAGATTTCACATTTGCTTTATTAAGTGGGATTTTGTAAATGTAAAATTCATGTGATTTTTTTTTTTTTTCATAAAGAGAGTAACATCTTGTTTTCATTACCTTGGAATGAGCTATGTCATTTACATTGGAAGCTGCTCTTTATCTTAGAGGTTTTGCCGGGTTCTGGGAAGGCCAAGAACAACAAACCAAAGTCTGTTCTGAGATCCAACCCTATGTTCTAACCCTGGATGTTGCCCACCACCAGCATCAGAGTTCTACTTTGCTTTACTTTGTTAATGCAGACTAATGTTACAAAATGACCTAAATGGACGAGTTTCAACAGTGAAACCTTGTTTCAAACAATGCTTTCCACTGCCTTCTTTCCTTTTCTGCTGTTACCAATTTATGAGACAGGAGGTGACAATAAATGTTCAAATTATATGCAGGTTTAAAAAAAATTCAAAACAGACATTAAAAGGCTAGAGATACATTGCTACGTCTTTTTTCTTGATAGGAATTGTAACATAGTCGCATATTTTAAAATGTAGAAGATACTTTCTATGTGTTTTCTGGTTAGAACAAGTTCATCCAATGTATAAACAGAACAGATTTTCCCTTCCTTCAATAAAAATACCACATTCTTCTGAAAAAAAAAAAAAAAAAAGCATGACACCAAAGTCAAACTAACTGCTTTATTTGGGATAGAGAGACCTGAAAAGGTGCTTAAAGTGCTCTAAGTTCGCAGTTTCTTGTTTTTGGCTTCGTTTATTTTTAATTGAAAATTTTCAGCTCCCTCCCTTGAGACATCCTGTGGTTTCCTAACGTTGACTTTTAGCAGCATATTTAAGAGGTATTTTTTAACAGTGTATTCAGAAAACAAAATTTTTTGACTTGTTTCATCTTTACATTCAGAAAATCAAAGAAAGATGCGAAAACCGTTGTTTGCTACATGCGTTATGATCTGAGAGAGATATTGACTGAAACATTTGATCCAAACAGAAGTGTCCATTAATAAAATCAAAATGTAAACTTACCAAAATTTGTGGTCAAAATTCAATGGGATGTTGATCGGACATTAGTATCTGTGGTAGGATGTGCTTGCGAAGAATTAAGAGCAAATGTTAAAAGTTTCATGTGAGGAAGAAAACAAACATAACCACATTTTAAATTCAACTTGTGTCTTATCTGAGAAATTTTTCTATTAAAAAGTGGTCTAATGTAAATTAAAACTCAGTGCACTCATAGTAAGAAACTATGTGTAGTCTTTCTTTTCTTGTAAGTATTGCTTTGTGTTATGTATTTGTTCTTTCTTCTAGGCGACCCCTGAAAGGCTCTTTACTGGACAATGCTGATGAGGCGAATTCCTCCATTTGTGAATGTTTTCTTATCACTTCTTTTGGTCCTCAATTTGGTGTTAGCTAAATAAAACAGCCAATCTTCAAATCAGTCATATCTTCCTCTGTCAGCCTTTTATCAGCCTCTGCTAAACCAAGTATTTGATCCATTTACAAAACTGACTGTTTGAAGGACTACCGCAACAATTTATTGTCCTGTAGTTCATGCAGTAGATCTGAGAAGAGCGACGCACTATAATCTCTGTCTCATCATGAGTCAGCGTGATCTGAAGTGACGTTTTAACTGGAGCCACATATTTCCGGGCTTTGATGGTCGTCATTACGTTTTATGTAGACAGGCCGAATATCTGGAAGATCCAGCAGCAACCACAACAACTGTCAATCACACTAAGGTCATTTAAAATGTGCTGATATTCACGCCAAAGCTAACACTGAAAAGCAGTTTAGCAGATGGCTGTCTGGTATTGCCTTTTCATATTTTGTCTCTGCCCAAGCTAAAAGCAAGTCAAAACACACACACACATATATATATATATATATATATATATATATATATTCTTTACCGACTGTGGAGCTTGTTGCATCCTTTCTGTTTTAATAATTACAGGATGTTTTAAGGAAATTATTTGCACTGGATTCATAAAAATATGCAATTTTAGATTTTTTTTGGTAAAAAAAAACAAACAAAACCTTTAATTATATTTGTTTAACTTCACCATTATTTGCTACTTTATGCTGGTCTGTTACATTAAATCTCGGTAAAGTACATTAAACTTTGTAGTTCTAAATTGAGCCAATGTGGAAATTGTCAAATTTATGTTGCTTCCTGAAAGCAGCTTACAAAGCTTTCTGCTTTCTCAAAAAATCATAACTGCCTCTTACTGAATAAATGTTGTCCTGGGGCTTTGCCATAGTAAACTAAATACATTAACATTTATTTGTAAATGAAGTCATCAACACATGTCACTGGCAGAATACCGGGTGCAGACAAAGAGTTTTCTGTAATGAAAAGATCTTGTCCCAAGAGACTCTGTTTTACATGCAAGTGCACACAGATATTTTCCAGATTGCTGCCTGCTCCATTATTTGTGGAAAGCAGAATCACGGGCGGTATATAGGTTTTCTGTCTTCAGAAAGAATAAGCTTTAAGTCCATTAATGCAAGAGCAAGAACTGACTTTTCTTCTCCATGACTCAAAAAACAAACAACTGTGAAGGTTAAGTAGACAACTTCCTTTCTGTTGAGAAAACAAGCAATAAAAGAACAGGAAAGTAGAGCGGAAAGGAACAGTGTTGTCCAGCCAGAGCAACAAATGTTGAAAACATGGAAACGTTGGTAGTGTAAGAGAGGGGCTTGTGACCTTTATGATCTAAAGAGCCATTTTTGTCTTCAGTTCAGCTAAGCAAAACTTGTTCAGAGGTAAATGGACTGAACTTATATAGCGCTTTATCCGATCATTTCTGACCACTCAAAGCGCTTTACACTAGAGTCATTTTACCCATTCGCTCTCACAAACGCTCACACATTCATACACCGATACGCAGATCGGTAGGCAATTTGGGGTTAAGTGCCTTGCCCAAGGGCACATCGACATGGGGCAGGAGGAAGCTGGAATCGAACCTACAACCTTCCGATTACAAGACAACTACTCTTCCCACAGAACCACAGTCGCCCACATAGTCCTTTATTCAAGCTGCGAATCGGATGCTAACTTCAGCCTTGGTTCAATAAGCGCATCGCCCGCAGAGCTTCACTCCAACATCATGCGCACCCGGTCTGAGAAACCTCGCAAAAATCCGTACTGAGAAACCTCGCAAAAATCCGTAAACTTGATCTCCTTAATGTCACTCCCTCCACTTCTAGTATCATTTTTTGCTGCAAGGACACCGCGTAATGCCCCTGCTCTCCCCCCTCCTCCTCAGTCTGTAGCTGCTCTCCTCTGGCTCGGCTCTGGTATGCAGACGGTGCTGATAATGACATTCACTGTCTACGCTACAGTCTGGTCTGGCACACGCCGATCTGCTGAGGGCACGGTTGGGTTTCCGACCGCGGCGTTTATCGGACGGGCGCTGCGGTCGGAAATAAGACTAAGAATATTCCACATTTGGAGCTGTGAACTCGTTCTCACAAAAAGATTTAAAAAGAAGAGGAAGCTCCTCGAATAAATTGCCTGTTGGCTTATTTAAAGAGAGATAAGCAGAAATGAAAACTGATTGGGAAGGAGTGAATTTTCAGGTTATTCTCAGTTGAATGGAGCTCGGACAGGCTAAATTAAGCTGACCCACCTGGCTCCGTCCACACGCCAGCTGACTGACACACAACCACGGTGTCCGCTTCGACCGACTCACACCGGGGCGCTTACTAGGAGCTACCCCGGCATAGTGACATATAAGCAGCGCTAATATTCCAGCGGGTTCACCTCCCCCCTGACAGGGAGCGATGCGGGAGGCTAAAGAAGATTAGCTTCACCCTCTCCGTTCGCAGCGGCTGAACGGAGCAAAACCAACCGTTAATCACAAACCGTATTCCGCTTCAACAACCCCGCTTCAACCGACCCGCTTTAAAAACTCAATATTCTTCTATTATCATTATTATCATCATTATTATTATTATTATTCGTAGTAGCGATCACTTGCCTGAACGACGTCCGCGTCGTCCTCTCCACTCCGGGGTCTTCTCGGTACTGGAAAAGCCTGGCGGACCGTCAACAAGATGCAGATAGAGGCTCCACTACAGCCCCGTAACGTCACACTGCACACGGGCTGAGAGGCGGAGACGTCACCCGGCTGACGGAAACTATGCGGGGGTGTCTCGTCTGTCGGTCCTCCTGTCTGTCTGTCTACCAAGGTCTGAGACGCTGGAGTTTTTCCCCTCCGGCAGAGCGGAGAGGCACCAGAGGCGCTTCCAGAAACTTTTGTAAAGGGGGCGAGGGCACACAAACAAAAACATTTAAAACAGAAACTAAGGAGTTTGATTTAGCTATTTAGGTTAAAAGATGGGAATTCAAATTTTTTAAAGCAACTCAATACCTAAATACTATGTATATATATAT